>KZ308330.1:608310-915952 GCA_000376725.2 Ladona fulva | reverse complement strand
GCTAGACTACTCACTTATCGGCACGACATTGCACGGTTGCACACATTTTATAATATATTTCTCTCGGGATTTCGGAAATTCTCTATTTTGTGTATCCTTTATTTCCGTAGATACTTCAGTAGCGTCTGACGATCTAAATGACATGAGTAAAGGGATGAATGCGTTAAGAATGTTTTTAGGATATTGGGTCGGTGTTCAAAAACACGCCTCTGAAGGTGAAAGAGAATCGGTTGGTGGTTAACGTAAGACCCTCTGAGCTGACGGACAAGGAATTCGGGAGCGGCATAAATCAGACTTTTCGAGTGCGGCTTAACCCCATGAATAACGGGTATGACGCGGGGATTATACTTCAGTGACATATTCGATGCCACGGCTCCGCTTTCACTCCCATATCCCGCCTCGCAGTTTAGAAAACGTCTTCGTATCCTCAATGAGTCGGGTATTTCGGCTCGACTTTCACATCAGCATCTGTCGCTGATGGGTTCCTCCTTCATACTCTCCTTCGGCAAACAAAGCGAGTTTCCATAGTGCCGACTTATTAGCTCTCATTGGACTACAATTGCCGATCGCGAGGCGTCCCTTTAGAGCTCCCTCGCTACCTCGCGACTCCCCATGGCGGTGCTCTATCTTTTTCCCAAGGGAATCCCATTCCCCATCCTCCCTCCGGAACGCAGAAAGCACCACTCGCCGGCGGGTGGCGGCACACAGAGATTAATTACAGCGGTGATTGACTCGTCCAAGTCATCCTAAACGATTTCGCCTCGTCCACTCCCCCAATCTCTACTTCCTCATACCCCATTCCCCTCAAACCTCTCCCTCTCATCTTCTATTGCCGCGAGCAATGATCTCAAGACTGCAGTAGAGCGAAGTATTTCGAACCTGGGCTTCCGCAGTGCTTTTGGGTTGCGAGAGATGATCTTAATGATAATGATACTCGAGTTAATAATACCGACTTGCAAGATAACTCACTCTTAAACATTTTTGCTGGATGACTGCATAAAACTGCGTAACTGTTGAAAAATATTTAGATAAAAGCATCTTATAACTACGGTGATTACATAAGAATACTCTATAAATCCATAGCGCTATAATTATTATATCTGCGTAGAATTCATCCCGAAGGCGGATCGGAACCTTCCTCTACTTGTTATAGAAATCACTGAAAAGGTCTCATGGTTCTCACATACCAAGATGAGGAAGGAGGTACATAGCCCTTGCTACCCTCAATGAACCAGAATGCTATTGGCAGAAAAAATTTAAGTCGCCTATGCCCCATGACTCAATGAATAACAGTTTTTGCATAGTGATAAATATCAGAATAGGATATGTCAGTGCCTTGTATCACTCATTTCTCGGTAGCTTTCATTTTATGTCCATTTATAAAACTGATAATAAGTGAAACAGAGATACATTTTCCCTTATCCTGTACCTAGAGATCAATGAAAAGTATTACATTCATCTAGATTAGAAGCAAAAAATGTGTAAATTCGATCAAAGTTTAAATTAAATCACAATGGAAATTCAGGTAAAGAACACAGGCTTCTAAGAAAACGTGCACTTAATTTTGTAGCTTGGTGACTGCATAAATAATACGCAATTACTAGAGAAAACTTATTGCAAAAACTTGTTGCATTTATTATCACTGATGTAGTAGTTAACTATCAGGTAATACGACACTTACTGTCTACTCCATTTTGGAGGAAATTTTCTTTAAGTCCTCCGAGAGGAAGGATTTTTAGCCTTAAGAATTTATTTTTATTATTGGTGACAGTTTACCACAGCTAAAACGTAGGTCGATTCTGCCGAAGGTAAGTTGTTGTACGGGTGATTACAGACTGCCATTCTAGCACTGCCAATTGAAGAAAGTCATAGAATGGCCAGGAAACATAATGAAAGATCCTTTTGCAAAGAATTATCAAATCAGTTCAGAAAAGTTATGGAAGTTGAGCAATTGACTACCCGGGTGGGAGACTAAAATCTTCGAGTGAAAAGAGTCTCACAGTTGGCAACCCTGCTTTCATACCAGACCATTTGTTCCCGTCCTTTTTAAGACGAGGTCTTCTCCTCGCTCTAGTATCCTCCGAGTCCATATTAATCTCTCTCTCCTTTAGTGCTTCTGTCCCGTGAGAAACGGGGCCTACGGAGAGATGTTCCGTGGTAAATCGGATGTATCCTCTCCTCTCCCGCGGTTCGCTCGACAGGGAAGTGATTCCATAGTTTCTAAGCCGTGAGGTCGCCTCCAGGGATAAAATATCTCGCTCGTTTGAACAATCCGCTCGGAATGCTGGTTTCCTCGCTCTCCGTGTATGTGACCGGTGCCGCATTTTGGTGAAATGAAGCTCAATTATGAGAGGGCGAAGACCATTCCCAGGGTTTTAAAGATATTTTCTGCAGCAGAAGTAGGACTCGCTCAAACATGGAAAATATTTTAATCTTAAAGTTCGTTAATTAACTATCCATTCAACTCCTAATCATAGTCAGTATTAGTTGATCGCTGTACAAAAGATTCATAATTAAAATGTAACATATATTTCATCAAAACCCCATCTATATCTTTCGGTATGTATAGAAACCCCATACATAACGGTCCTTGATCTCACAGCCAGAAAGCTTGTTTGGTGCTCATCCCCTTCAATTTTGCATGCAAATCATTGTTGAGAAGGAATGAATACTACTTAGATGAGGAAAGAGCTATTATTTTCTCAATTTAAAATATTGAATTCTCACGCAGTATCGTGGAAACGCTACCGTATCGTATCGTTACACTACGCACAAATATACTATTTGCATGTATTTCATTCGTTGCCTTGTTCACGAAGGCTAACATGCGATTTCAATCCAGCATAGAATCCTAAACGCAGAATCCATGAGAATAAGATTGATAGTGTATCTTTTCTATCTAACAGTTTACCTTTCACCAATACCCACACTGTCTCTATAAAACTTACTTTATGGTATGAAAGGTAGAAAATGTTATGAATCATGATTGCCAGTGATTGTTTCTTCAATCCGACAACCTTTCCTCTCTATGCTTACAGCGTATTTTTGTATAACCATTTTTATGTACAATCCTCATGTCATCAAGCACATATTTTTAAAGTAGCACACAAATATATCATGGGAGATCTAGATACACTTTCATTAATACTCTATTCAGTTCGTGTCCAGAATAAAGTTCTGATCGCAATAAGAGTTATATCAATGGAAGACATTGTTCCTTGTAAATTGCACCATTCTATCATTGGAAATTGTCTATCATTGAATTGTCTGGTCGAAATATTTTCTCCAAACTTTACGAGGATTGGTGGGTTGGTTATAATCTCCCTGAAAACCGCATTTTGATCCGCAAGTCCACTTTGGAGAACTCCAATTAATAAAGGAAGAAGAAAAATGCCCTACATTTAAGTTAAATTTGTATGGTATGGTAGAGATAAGCATCAATTACCCTTTTTTCACGACATTGTATGACTAAGTCATGGCCCGAGCACTTGATTCGAGTCCTGCTCTGTCTTTATGTAATTTCTCACTAGATTTAACTACCGACCTTCAAGAGAATTTGTATTTGTTTCAGGTGTCTTACCAGGAAAGGAAATTTCTTTTTTGGTATCCTATTCCATATTCCTACTTACCGTTACCAGATTGAATATTTTATATATTTTTTTGGCTCATATATTCGGGTATTCTATGTATTCCTTGCCTGATGATGATTCTATGCATCGAATCCTAGGTCGTTTTTATTTTAATTTCTTGTGGATAATATAAATAATAATTCTGGTAACCAGTTCGCGTTTCTATGAAACATCGGAAATATTTGTTTTACTATGAATACTAACGATATTTATCGCATGCGGATGCTTTTAATATACCCTAGCTGGTGCTAAACAATTTCATATACAGTTACATAATAGGAATATTATAGATACTTTCTTGTCGATGCTATTCATTACCTTATCGACCTTTTAAAACACTGTTCTTCCGCCCAACGTATGAAACACGAGCGAATAATATCACATCACCCTTATGAAATTCAATTCCACGCCAACTAGAACAACAGGTTGGCTTGCGCCTTAAATAGTATCGAATGAGTATCAAACCTCGTTAATGAGATTCCATGATAGCGTTACCGCGCCCGACCACGATCGTGTGTTCGACACATAAATTGATCCTAACCTTTGAAAGGCATAATAACCATAATTAGGCCGAGAGAATAGCTGAGCGTAACTACGGAGTGGCAAAGGAATAAATGTGTTCGAAGAGATTTATGGGATTGGAGCCGAAGATGATACTTACCGTTGAAGAGAAACTCTCACCTGCTTGACCTAATACTTTTTATGTCTTTTGTCGCCATTTATTCCGCGGTTTACAAGGGGACATAAATTTTTTTATTGATTAACGACGGGTTTATACTTGACAGATTTCTGATATACATGTCACGAACAACGCTTTCTCCTTGGGAAAGTAATTTGTCCTTTCATATTTAAGAAGAAATATGTTTTTAATAAAATTATCGCTTAAAGTCACTAGCGGAATTTCATGAGGAGTCATCCTCGAAAAAGTACTGAATTGTCTTCCCATTTGGGTACAACTTCACCGGAGATGCAGCCAAGGGGGGGGGGGTTATGGGGTTTCATCTCCCCCACATGAGAACAGAGCTGCAGATAAAATGAGCCATGAGAGAGAATAACATTCCTATACAAGAAAAATGTTGGTAAACAAGAAGGAATTACTACCATATGTAGCAATGAAACTATGTTCCAGTACAAATAGGATTGAATAAGTTTCGTTTGAGCGATCTCCGAAATGATGTGCCTTTGCTCTCGATTCGAATGAAGAATATTTCATGTAAATTATTGACCCAATCATAACCCGTTTTTTTATACTTTCCCTTTTATATTTCGCGTTTAGTGTTATCTTAGTTTCATTGGTGTGTAGAGTTGTTAAAATTGCTTCGACAGTTAATATCATTTCGCATTTGATTAAACTAGTCAAACTCTGGAAAAATCTCTGTAACATCGGGTAAAAGTATGTTTAAGGAATACGAAGATGTATTCATCTATATTTGTATTATATTTTGGAAGGATAACAGCCTGCTCCTGAGTTATAGGCAATTTCATTTTACTATAAAACTCTGAATTGCACCCATTTACAAATCCTGGCTGCGCCCATGATCTCCACAACCTACACTTAGTGTAATCTGAATTACTTTATAATGTATCCAAGTTTTTCTCTTTACAGCGAATCACACTTTTCCACTTCTACGATTAAACTGACACTTAAATAAACAAAAGTATGTGTATAATCTATTAACCCGTAGATAGTCGTGTCCGAAACCCGAATAAAATTTTATTTCTGGAAATTTCATATTTTAGGGTTTACTTTGAGAACAAGAGATCCACGTTACCTGTAAATATAATCCTATCTACCATTCTGTGGATTGAAAATTGATGACAAAGTTTCCGGCTTTCGTGAACATACGTTTTGATTCTACGCGAGTGTTTGCGTCATAAGAAATTTAAGGTATACATAATTGATATGTTATACTGAAAATCGCTGTTCCTGATCCAACCCAAGCTGTATTTGTGTTTACCATTTACTACTCTTTGAAGTTGTTTTGAAAACTTTAAATACTCTTACTAATTCTGCAAGACCTGTAACTGTAAGAGCAGCTGCAACATAGCCTCGTACTGCAACTATACTGTATCGCAACGAATTATAATCCTAGACTAATTGTTGCTGTATAGAAATTTTGATTTAAAAGTCCTAATTTCCAATTTTTATAAATTAATAAAATTCAGGGTAACATTTTCATGGAGTTCAATAGGATATCCACGTCCAAGTTTAGATTATAAATTTCTGGTCTGTAAGACCCGATGCGACTAGTCACGTAATCGCATGTCACGCTACTATTTGAAGTTCATAATTCGTAATCCGTCGCAAGGTTTGTCATATTATGGGAGAGCTTTTATTTCAAGTGCCGTACGGGACTCTGTTCTCCTTTAATCTTACTCAGTCTCTCCCTCGTTTCAGAAAATTGTTTTTATTAACAAAGGAGAAGTTCCTATCTTCCCTAAATTACTATAAATATTTCTCATTCCCCGAAGGTGAGCAGCGCTTAAAGTGTAGTCGGCACTGTATCATCGTTAATTTCCCGGACCAGAAGAGGATATTAAAACGTAATCACTGACAGTTGCTTGAGTGAAAGTTGTTGACCTCTCATGGACCTCTGACATTTCCGAATTAACCAGGTTTCCGTGCAATACAGTTTTGCCTTCTCGGATTTTAGTTTTAGCACGTTTTCTTATAAGGATATCAATTAATATGATTAGTCATTCCGTCCTTCGACCTTTTCTGAGTTGAATTACTTTCTAGAGGTATTATTTCTGAGACTTCACTCCATCTGATGCGTAGCATATTTGAAAAGGACTGTGATCGTTACTTTCATTTGCCCTACACTGCCTCATTATTTTACGGCAATGCCGTATTAAGGTAGACAATGATATCTTGAAAACCATGGTTTCTCAAAACGCGGGTTTGAGATTACACGTTTTTGAAAAACATCGATTTTCATGATGCGCCTAAAGGGATTCTAAATGTACGCGATACTGGTCACGTTCACATTATTTTCGAGTTTGAAAAAATCGCCATCTTGAATTATAATCACAGTCGCTACGCATCTTGTATATTAATGATATTTATAAAAAAATAGTTATTAACACTTTCTTGATACTGCCGAATGCCATATATTTGATCTTACCAATCGCAGTACACAAATACAGGTATATTTAGGAACACATGAACGGGAATTACTGCATATCAGGCTCTCCACAACCCTACAATCCCACCAATTTTACTATTGTATTTTATTATTCAAACTTTGCTATAGTATCAACATACCATCCGAGTTGGTTTTTTAACTTTTTATCATGATGCAAAAACAGATACCTTTTGAAAACTCCTTCCTTGGATTAATGAAACATTTTTGTTCAAAACATAAAGATCATATAAATTCAATAGGATTTCTGATGAAGATACATTTATACTTCTCTAAAAATATTAGTTATATTACAGCGTTGTTAGACCACATTCGTCGGAGGGTAGAAAGAACTACATTTTATTCAGGTACCATCGCACCAAAGCTGGATGTCTCAGTCATTTTCATTTGAATATTGGAATTATCAATAATCAATACGTCTTGCATAGTCTTCTCTTTATATAGAGAATTTCCAATCTTAAACACCACTAATTAAAGTTTCAGCAGTATTTGGAAAACTGAAAGTAAAATCAAAGCAGTGAGTTGATTGTTAAATGTAATGAGTTGATTGTTAAATGTAATCTTCCCATTGAAACTTTTCTTATGAAACAGATACCTTTCTTTTCTAATTTATTCCTCGAAAAGCATTATGCTTTGAATGCAATTAAATAAGCTCCAAAATAATTATTCTTATTTCCTCATCAGAAATAGAAACTATAATATGAATGAATAAACGTTTTTACGAAGAAATACTGGGTTAATCCATAAAGTTAACTTGCTCAAAATTATTTTATGATTATATTCTCTTGAGAATTAAAAACACTTATGAGAATATGCCCCAGCGTTTGCACGTGGAACAAGTGTTAATAGATTCCACACACCAATTTAGGTGCTTATTATTACGGAGTGTTAGTTTATCATGCTGATTGCCAACTAAAACTGCAATTTATATATAAAGACCGTGGGGGCTCAAACAAAATTATACAAAGGTATATGGAGATATTCAGATAAATATCATTGGATTTTATGTGACCAAAAACCTTTACATATTTTACTTCATCACATTCCATTGCCTTTCAAAATCCGACTATGAAAGAAAACACACTCGATTGGCTATTTTAAGTAGAACGAATTTACTTTCTTCGTAATGATAATAATTCAAGGATAAGTAGCATTGGTTAGGACTGATGTGACACTGGGTGTTACAGTCTCGATAAGATAAGGTTTTCTTTAGGTTTGAATAATAAGCAAACATGATATAATTATAAGTATTTATTTGTCATATACAGCTTGTCTCGTAGGTCTTTTTAATCCATTGACTTGCTTCTATCGTACTGGCCTCTCATATAATACATTCATTTGTTCATTAGAGCGATCCACGGAAGTTCCATTTCATTTACATGCCAAACTATGTCATGCTATTCCGAAATCTACTAATAATGTGTTTACTTATAATGCACTCGTATTCAATGACAGGTTTTTGTTTAATGAAAAACTCGTAACAACATCTGAATAAATAATAATACCTCGCTGAATAACTAGACGAGGATAAAATTGGAAGACATGCAGTCTGCCAGTTACTGTTCGTTTGCTGCTCTTACCATAAATATCTGTATGAGCAGATTGCCTCCCAACGTTCACTTTCAATGTTCATAGAACCAGAAGCGTGGTACTAAACGGTTCTTTAATTTATACACATTTATAATCTACAAAATTAAACACTTTTTTTAAGATTCCATGGAAAACTCGATTTTACAGCCATGATTTTCATAAAACGTGACATCCTCAGTTTTTCAGATCACTTAAAATATCGATAATCAGCCAAAATAGGTTGCAAAAGAGCAAAAACTGACGGAATGTCTCGAGGAATTCTCCACAAGAAAGAGATTCGTAATAAAAGGAATTAATCACCAACAAAATGACAACTGACAAAATGTAACCCAACAAGAACAATCAACAACTGCGTTTGAAGCCTCGCAGGTAAGGTCTTCGTCATAAGTTTTATGATTGAAGGATTCGTTCCTCCATAACACTTCATTTACACACTTCACACAAGTTTTCTGTGCACAAAACTGCACCAAATACTAGTAAATTGTCATAAAAAGCTATGTCTAACAGTGCACTTCCACAACAGCTTCCGCGTCTTCGAATTTAAGGAGAAACGACGAAGGTATTTCCAATGATCATGGAAGCCTACTACTGGCAGATCACTGACATGGCTTATGATGACGAAGAGTTCATCCCGACTGCGGGATTTCAGTTGGTCTTCTGGTTAAATCCATAGGCATGGAAAGCAAGTGCTTTTTGCTACTAGTGCCTTCCTCCTCTTCTTCTTCCTCTTCTCCCTCATCAACATCCTCCTCATATTCGTCTTCAGACCCCTCATCTGAGTCTCTCATTCCGCCATCCTTTACACCCTCATGCCCCCATATCCTCCCAGTCCTCCTCCTCTTTCTTTTTCTACTTCCGGTCTCTCCATTAATAGAGGAACTCCGGATAGAAAGATCTATTGGCTCGACCTGTTCCACGGCCACTCCCGCTAGCGGAGGGTTGGCGTACAGTAGAAGATCTGCACTGGGAAATCCTCCCATGGCACCTCCCGGGGGTACACCTCCTTCTCCAGGTGCTCTGTGGGTGAACGCTGTCGTACCCAGCTTGTGCAGAGGGGAAGATGCGGAGCCAACTCCAGGAAGTCCTCCGGGCCTGACGGCATCACCCGTGGGGGACCGAGATGGTGCGATGGGGGAAGGAGAATGGTGCTGGGTTGGTGGGGGTGGTAGAGGGGGTGGAGGAGGTGGAAGGTGAGGAGCGACGACAGGATACAGAAGACGAGGGTGAATGGCGAAGACCGGAGAGAAGGGCGTAGGGGCCACTGCCGGGGAAAGCGATGGCACAGGGCACGAAGAACTGCGCATCATTGCCCCCGCCCTCTGGTATTGTTGATAGGCCTGCTGGTAGTGGTGATGAAAATCCCTTTCGCTAAATGGCGAAGGATTTGTGTCGGACGGAGAAGAAACCTCGGAGGGTCTGCTTTGCCCACCAATGCTTGCAGCGCGGCTTCCTCCTCCTTCCTTCCCATCTTCACTGCCATCTCCATCTTTTTCATCTTCTTCGTCCTCTTCTCCTCCCGTCGTACCTTTACTTTTCTCGGATTCTGGGCTTCGACTTCCACTTTTCAGGACCCCTCCTTGCATAGCTGCCCTCAAAAGAGCTACCCGTTCTTCTTCGTCCAAAACACCATTGGTGTTGTTATTGTTTGCGGTGATGTGGTTTTTCTTTTCATCTAGTTCTTCCTGTTCTTTCTTCCACCCCGATGGAAAGTTGATTGCCCCCGGAGGAAAAGGAAAGCTCCCCGGACGAGGGACTCCTCTTTGACCACCATACAGACCCTGAAGAGCGGCTGCAAACGCGGCGCTCTGTTGTTGGCCAGTCACTGGATCAACACCGCCGACGAGTCCAGTCCCTGGTGATACGGGAGGCCCGTTGCCGGCTGCTGCAGCTTGCTCCTGCAGGAGGCAGTGGATCTTAAACCAGTTGGATCTACGGCCGTAGCGGGATCCGCTCTTGGACATCCCTACCATGAGACATTTCCGAAGTCTGCACGCCTTGCAGGAGGTGCGGTTCTTCTTATCGATGACACATATCCCTCCGCTTTTGCATTCCGAAATAGAGCCCAAGTTGTTGTACGTGCGGCCGAAGAAAGACTGAAAATGTAGGAAAAGAAGTAGTTGTTAGCATTGTAATCATGCATACTGCGATTATGTTTATGGCTGAAAACAATTTTCTTCCAGAGTTAAGTGGAGTTCAAATATTTATAGTAGGATATACATTTATTAAAATAATTTTATCCGTAACTCGTAAGTCTTTCATTTATATGTGATAACTTCGCAGTTGCAAATCGTTGCGTATATCTTGGGTAAAAAAATCAATGTCGGTTGCCTTTGGCCTACATCTTTATCTGAATATAGTTAGAGAAAAATGCATTCAGTCCGCGGGTATTGCCTTTCGGGTACTTTGGGTCACGAGTGTCACAATAGTGCGTGGGAGCAAAATTAATGAACGACGAGCCAAATTTTACGACCCCGACAGGATTCGAACCTGCAATCTTCGGATCCGAAGTCCGACGCCTTATCCGTTAGGCCACGAGGCCTTGGCAATATAAGAATTAACGTAGATGTATTGTTATATAAAGTAATATTATTTAGTAATAAATGGAGTTTATAAATTCAATTTATTTAGAGCTTATACCAAATTTTGGGCAAATATTTTTATACCCGAGTTTTCATAATTTTTCATTGATGTTAAAATTATTTTTCTAATCATAATGTTGATAAATCTGCACTTCCAAATTTTGGTTCGCTGATGTTTCTAAAAATGAAAACTTCCGAATTTTACGTATCGATCATGGTTACTCTGTTTCGTTCTTAACTTCCGTTTCCTTGGTAAGAGCAAGAATTGTCTAATTTTATTGCAATTCTCGAACACAAACGAAACCCAGAAAGTAATTCAAAACGTGATAGTAAATCATATAATAAAAAATTAGAAAGTTTTAGAAGGGAATTCGGATGCGAGGGAAGGGTACGAAAGAGAAAATTGAACTAGATCGTGCATAACGTCACAAGGGTGCGCTTCAAAACACCACGGAAAGCTATTATGTTAGTCAAAGGCGAAAAGATCCTAGAAGAGGTTTCACTTTCCTGTATAATTCAAGGAGCAAGGAGAGGCGTGTAGAGAGTCGGCTTGTATGATGCAGCAAAGAATGAAACGAGCTAATTATCGCTTTTCACGCAAAGTGGGATCGATACGTGGTGAATGGGATGAAGGCTCGATCACGACGCGGACTATATAATGAAAACACGGTTTATGAAGGTGATATATGTATGGAATAGAAGAAGATTTGTGTTCGCTTTGACGTCGACCCTATGCTCTTCGACGTTCGGAGGTCACAAAGGTTTTGGAGATGCTCCAGAACTTGGGCGTTTAGAGCGATTGGGCGTTTATAATCAATTTGCCGGGCGGTTATGGCTTTCCATCGGCCTTCGATAGGGAACTGGGGGATGAGGAATAGGATGGGAAAGGGAGACAGGAGGATGGGGAAAAAGAAGGAAGAAATAGTGCCTCGAATTTAGGGTATACCGATGGAAATTTAGGAAGTCTACCTCTCCTAGTCTCTCCTAACACGAAAGAGTACAAGATGAGCTAACAATTGCATGCGTTGTTTTAGTAAGGTAAGGATAGGTGCATTTTTCCAGACGTAGTCATTCCAATGATAGTAACCTGGGTCAACGGCGAAAGCAAAGGAAGCTAACCTCACTATTTAGCCACTGTTTTAGAAATAAAGGAACCTTCCCTTCATTTCCAAAACAGGCGTGGAAGTTCCCTCAAAAAATACACTTCAGACGGCTGAGGAATATACATCCCACTCAGTCGAGGATAGAAAGAATCTCACTTACGTCATCTTTCGCGGAATGCTCTCTTAATTTTGGCAAAAAAAGGAAGTGGTGTATTCATATATTTCAATGCCTCCTGGTTCTCCTGCTTTGAATGTGACCTTCCTTTCTCGTTCGTGAGAAACTTGAATTCGTTATTCCGGAGGAAGTAATCATTACAGAGCAGCATTACTGAATGTACCTCATACAAATACTGCAGAAATAACCAGTATATTTATAGATGTTACATTACGCCAAAATAATCCTTTTAAGTTTAAAAAGTTTACTTTTCCTCTCGATGTACACGAAGTACAGGCGTTCCAAATTACGACTGTCTTCGGTCTAGTTAAGAGTCGAGGATGTATAGTAATTATTTGATATATTTTTAGATTTCAAACAATGAATGGTTTGTAAAAACAGAAAAAAAATATTGCAGTTCTACAATCTAAATCGTGGCTCCTTTACAATGTAATTCTCTTATAACTAGGTTATTTTATTCCGAATACCTTCATTACTCATTATGGAAAACTGGTTAAAGTTTAGCATCGGTTAAACTGCTCCGTTATAACAGAAGTGGCGACAGAACGATCGATTGTCTGTTTCCCATTTGAGTGAAAAACCGCTCAGTATGTCCGCTTTTTTCATCATGTAAACCGCGTGTAAAACAATCCGCATGCCGATGGGATGAGAGGAAACAATTAGCTGGGGAACTATCTTCAGAAATCCTACACGGACTAACATCCTCGGACTGCGAATCCTCCCCCACCGATAAATCCCACCGCAACATCGAACCAAGTCTCTAAAAATGGAGATCCAGACCCTCTGTTTGCTCCTTATACATTCAAAATGCAGATAGACGCCTTGTAGCTCTCACCCGACTACACCGATATCTCCCCATTCCCCCGGTATCCATTTTGAGATCGGCTGGCGTTGTACGATGAGAGAACACACCTCTTCCATCACAAAACCTCTCTCCGGCGTCACGACTACGCGATTTGGAGCTCGGAAAAAAGTCTCGCGGCATTTTCTAGAGAACCTTGCTTCACGTTTACGCAAAGTTTGAGAGCACGAAACGGAAAATATGGCCTCCCCGAGGCATCTTTATTCCGCCTAGACAATTTTCACTTATTCCGTCCTTGAAAAGATAATTGCATATTCCGATGATAAGGAGAGCCCATTCGTGACAATATCGAAGAATCTCGGGGCGCATAAATTTCTCTGGGAACGACAATGTCTTAAAGACCTTCGCTACCGTCTGAAAGTGCCATCCTTGCATAGGAAGAATCTAAAAGACTAGCACACCGGAGAAGTGCACAACTTTCGACACTCCATTACTCGCGCTCATCTTTCTTGCGAGTTATTTCTGTACTGTGAACCTTTTCATATACTTTAGCTAGAAATAGTTAAAGGTTATGGATTATTTTATTACAAGATTATTATTATTATAATACGGAGGAATTTAACGTATATGATTTAGATTTAGAATTTTACCCTGCGAGACGCCGATTGGCGTATGGCAGGGGGAACAGATATGGGTAACAATGACAAGAATTAAAAACTAACTCTGTATAATATTCAACATTCAACACTATTGCGCACTAATTGTTATTAATCTTTATTAAATCTCATCAAAGCTCCGGATAGCAGTAACTGCAACATTTGATATTGATAAAGAAGGGGAAAATGGCATAATTTTTCATACATCACATTATCAGATGACCAATGTGACATCGGTAAATGGCTTACTTTGTGCTAGTTAAATAAAGTAAGGTTATAGTAAATTTATTTATTATTACCAATAGAAATGCACTAAATTAAGATGAGCTGTAGTTAATTAATGGTGTTTTTCTTTCAAGTATAGGAGAAAATCTTTTATCTTGACGCTAACTGATTTATATTTTCATCAGTGTTACGTAAAAAATATTTTGCATTCATTATTAAACAAACTATTTAAAAGGATTCGAGTTTTCTGTTCCAAAACTATTTCTAACGAATGAAATAGAGTAAACGGAAGACCATCAAAACTTCATAGCATGGATACAAGTAAATTAAGGAATGGAACTACGCACTTAGAATCGCCTTGAGCTAGTCAGGGAAAGGACGCGTGCATCTTTTGTGTAAACATTTCTGGGAAGTTCACATCAAATATTATATCCACGCTAGATCATTATAGGTGTATAACTACTGAAAAATTCTATGATTGTCGGCTTCACGACCCTTTTACTAGGTCCCGAAGCTCTCGGCAAACAACAGATCCTTACTCCTGATTCATCCGTGGTCCTTGATAAATTTAGAACCGCCGTACGCGGGAGGCATTCGAGCGGCGCGGCGAGAAACATAAGAATGCAATCCGCCGCGAAACTTTTGTTTTCATGGCATTACGTGACACCTTGAGACCGATTCCCACAATGGAACGCGTCACGGAATCTCCGGAAAGGGCTAAGCGATTTCCCCACGGATAAACCGATAGCACAAATTCGCCCCTTTGTCTTCACGTCCCAAAAATTAGCGGCACGAGGCTAATGAAAATGGCTCCTTCACGAAAAACATTCCTTAATTTCTGTGGAAACTCGGAGAAGGACGGGGCGAGAGTGATGGAGACTAGAGTAACAGGTGATTGCGCTGTTTCATCAGAGAGGCGGGCGGAGCGACCGGGCTGGCGGGCGGGGATAGGGTGGGTGCTTGGGCGGCAGCGTGGGAATTGGGTCGGGAGAAATGGAGTGGGTGGGGGCGTAGGATCGGATCCGCCCTGCCCCCGCTGAAACACCCTTTGCTGTTCCGTACCGACACAAGACCCGAATTCTATAGGTTAAATCGAAATCGACTCGAAATTGTGGGATGGAAAAGAGGCAGTTTGGGGAAAATGTTTTTGATTGAAATGTCGTTAGTGGGTATCGCAATCGCTTCAGCCACAGTTGTAAGTAGTATTTTCCAACATTGCCTCCCAAGTAACCTAAAAACGATGTCTGAATGTTGGCAAAAGAGCTCAATTGGTTAGAGCAACCACCCAGCAATGGGATATCCGAGTTCAAGTTCCTTACTTTTCCGACTTTTTTCAGGTAATTTTTCCTTTGAATTTACCTGTGGACGAGAGGAAGTATGCTTGCAAACAATAAATATTTTCCAGGAAGCAAAACAAAAGAAAAGCAAGGATTCCCTGAGAACGAAGACTGCTCTAAGTTAAAACTACATTTGAAAAGGCCTCTCCCGTAAAAGTGGAAGATCTAGGTTCGCATCCCAATCATGTATTATACCTTTTTTACTTCCCTTTAATTTTTTCGCCGGACGCGCACCTCTGGATGCTAATTTATTTCCTTATATCGGAAAGATACACTCCTTAAACTTTCTACTTATTTTAGTTTATCCATCCATTCATCTTCACTGATTACAATTACATTTCCTCTTACTTCTCCCAGGTCATCCCTATCTCTTGCAGAATCGTAGCGTGCCAATATCGCTCGGAGGAACGGTTACGAACCTGGAGCATCATTCTCTCAATCGAGCACAATTCTAACGTTTCCGAGTCAAAACACTCTCTTTCGCCTTTGCCCTTTCAGACTTTTTACGATCGACTTACAACAGTCTCCTCCCCGAGCACACGTCTTCTTTGTCTCTTTTAACTACGGGATTTTTATATGAAAGTTTAGTGCGCTTAGCCTTCCGAAGAAGGGACTAGTATTAACCATCGTTTTGACCTTTCCGAGATCGAAATGGGGTTAGCGCATCTCTCCAACTTCCTCGTTGTACAACAATTATGTAATTCGCAGTGAACTTTGAGAGGAATTTGAATGCGGAGCGATAAAAGTTATTCATTCGCTGAGTCTTGCGACAAGTTCGCCCTCCAATTTCGCTCACCGAGATGATGATAATGGTGCTCTCATCATACTCCTTTGACATTTGATGGACTTTAAATTTTGATGCAGACGCTCGTAATCTGAATCTCGCCATCGCCGATCTCGAAGAGGAGGTTGTTATGCTAATGCGATGATGGGCTCGCGAAACCCACTCGTGTTCTCGAATTATGACTCTAAACGAATTAAATGAGACTTTTACTCGTAATTTGAAGGAATATGAACCTCGGCTACGAAGCTCTTTGATGTTACTCGTAATTAGGATACATCCAACTAAGCATCTCGAACTTCGTAAATTCTCTGATACATTAAAAGTTTTTGGGTGTACAATACCGATTTGATTTGTTATCTATAATCACAAAATCAGATTTTCTTAAACTCTTAATGTCTTTCTCTATAAATATAACCATTCTGGATTTTCTCTCCTTTTTAATAAGAGAATCTTGTGGTTGTTTTGTTCTTAAGCTATCCCAGTTACTCTAGCGTATCGAACTACTTACTCGTTCGAAATAAATAGCACAGTTTTTAGTAAGTGCCAATCTAAAACATGATTTAATATGATTACTTAATTGGCAAACCTTATGAAATCTACTATCTATCAGATCCTGAGATCTATTAACATATGTTAAAAATTAGGTAAATGTAACCTCAAGTCATTTACGAAAATGCACTGCACTATTTCCTATATTACACACGGAGCATATTCTTAATAAACATATATAGATTTAATTATCTAAAATTTAACTTCTGCTTTGAAACTTTTTTATATCGGTAGAATTAATCTGCGGCACCATAAGGTGTTTTAATCAGTACCTTTGTCTTTCGGAGTTTCTCTCTTTCTTCACAGTAAAATAACTTACTGATCCAAAACATTTATCGCGAGTTCTATCGTTCCTTCATTTTAGCAACAGTAAAAAGGTAGAACTGCTGTAATTTTAACAAGATATCAAAGACGGTTTATTTTCAAAATACACCAAATCATCTTTATATACAAATACCATCTTAATTTTGCTATGCCGATTTCAATTTATGCGAATTGCGTCCCTCCAACATCACCAAGGTAACAAATACACAATTACATCAACAAGGCCTACAAATTCCCAGTCCATATTATACGTTGACGCTAGGGTTAATACATGATGGCATATTTATACTATTCAACCTTGGAGCATCTCTCTAAGGAAAATATAATTTCGCAATTTGTGCAGGAATCGATGCCAGTGCTAAAGTTGTACATCCAACCCGTTATTAAGTTTACATCGGCCAGCTGTTTCTTGCTACCATTTTGAAGAAGCTGCATCAGGAGAAAAGTGGTTCGTGAAATAGTTACACTTGGCGGGCACGTAAGTGGCGGCCCACCCACACCTCTATTAGGAGACGGGACAGAAATGAGGGGGAAATTGCGCAATCGGCTGCGGTGGTGCCGTCTAGCGGAAAAGGGCCGAAAGAAGGGTGGAGGTCGTGCTCCGTTGCCCATGGAGACTAGGGCGGTTAGATTGGATTTTGGGTTGAGAGTTTGGCGGACAGGGAAAGTGAGGTTGGGAGGAGAGGAGGAAGGATCTGAGATAGGTTGGAGGGCAGCGGAGATGAGCTGCAGCGGATGTGACCAGTTTGAGGATATAAACGACAGCTTTAAGGTCTTGGAAAACTATTTGAAACAAACGCCGAGGGTCAAATAGACAACTATGCACGAAATCTCCGATTCCTTAATTAGCCCAGGTTTTATTCTTCCCAGTGCCATTTAGAGCAAAATCGTTCTTATTCTAAGGAGTCATATTCTTGCTAGCAAGCCCAGTTTTATTTTCAATTAATCAAGATAATAGCGTGAGCATTATTCACTCTTTTTTGGGGGGAGAAAAGAATTTTTGATGTTAGAAACCGAAAATTATATGCTAAAATAGATACCATTATGCAAACATTTTTCAACTGTCATATGTATTCCCAAATTTGTTATTACTTTTCGAAAAGTGATTTGTAAAAAAAAAGATAACAGATTTATACACAAACAACCCTAAAGGAAAATTCAGGTCATACGAGTAATGTATAGTGAACATATCAAGTTTTTACATTCATTGTATATTATTAGATTGAATATAATTTAAAGCACAGATGGGAAGTGATTAGGATAACAAATGAAATTGTTTCAAAAAATGGATGCGGAAAAGTGTCATCTTTAAATTTCTCTGGGAAATAACTCTGCAAACAATGATTTTATGCTCATAACATCCACCCTTAAATTTATATCGACATAGATGTTGTCATCATGAGCAGGAGCATATTCCTCAATTAACCTTCGTACAATAGAAGCAGCTATTGGCTACAATGATTCACCTTGCATTATCAGTACGTACATACGTTCAAGACCTTCTCCTGTTACTAGTTTCTAATTCTAAAACTGAAATACGCTTCAATGTGAAGATGATAGGTAATTATCTACAGTAAAATAACGAGAATAATGAAGACGTTTAGAATCAATCTAGGCTATGGATTTCCCGCTAGACGATTTACAAGGTAAATAGCAGTCTCAATCCGGCAACGATAATTGCTATCGATTTACTATATCTATTCATTGTTATCGGAGAGCTCCATAAGTTACGAACATGAGTAAGAGATTATCAGTTTTAACCTTTATCGCATAATCACCTTCATTTGCTTTTTCTTTCTCATTTATCGTAAATTAGCTTGAAGAAGACGCATATTGCATAGAGTTTAACCGCTTGGTAATTAAGGGTCGGTTCGCTAAAGGTGAAACTTGCTCTAACCCAGGGATGGCGAGTCTTATGTCGGAAGAGCACTATATTTGATAAAACAAAAGGACTTAGATGCGAAAGTGGTGCTAACCCATTGAACTATATGTTGGAAATACCTATGTTATCACATCAGTTATGCGCTAAAAAAGTTGATATTGACAAAACTAATTATTTATGATCGTTATTAATCAACGGAATCCATATTTATTTTATATAGAGGTTGAAAGCGAAATGTTTGAATGTTATTGCTCCGTCGGAGTTCCGAGAAAAACTCCCCTTATGTGTCAGCTAGAGCACGCGAATCTATGGTTCGCCACCCCCGGTCCAATCTGAGCTACCTGTCGTACCCTCAACTCCCATCCGTTGCGATCTTTACCCTGCCTTTTCATCCCCATCCTAATTTATTCGGGCGTAATTTCAACCGCAGCCGGAGCATCATGACGGTCCGTTTCGTCATCTACCATTGTTACCATTCCGGATCCATGCGTCATGTTCCCCCGGACGATGAATATTTACGTCCTGCTCGGTGGAGCGGTTAAAGCCAACAATTAAATTAACCCGCGCGTGCAATTTCCCAAGAGTCTCCATTCCGCTGATTCTTGAATCGGAGACGAAAAAGGAGGCTCTTGTGCCTATCGACTGGTGACGTCATCTCCCCAGCGTTCCGTATCTTTTACTCCATTAGGACCATTGTGGATGCGCCTCGGAGTGAGACGGCGGGGGCGGTGGGCCCAAGACAAAGAAGGAGAAGAGGAACTCGGCTACAATGACTCTCCCCCTCCTTCCTCTTGCCGCAACGCATTATGGGATAGGTGTCGGTCGGAAACGTCCCGCTCCAGTTACCTCTCTCACTCTCCCTTTCTGCTACACCCCCGCAATCCTCCGGCCTTTCCACCTCATAAGTTTCCCCCGTTTCTATGTTTTGTTGGCTAAGGTTTCTTTGCCTAATGGCTCAAACTCGACTTCGGTCTATTAATTAATGCGGTGAAATCTCGATTTTTGCCTTGATTTCTACGATTTGCTTCACGTTTTCAATGATAGACGAGAATGGCTGTTGACAGAACGACATTTACGTTCGATTCTTTTTCCGTCTACGTGTGATTTGCGCCTTTCTTAAATGGCTTCCTATTTGTTTCTCAAGTTATTCGAGTCCTGTCTAGTTCCCGGTTATGGAAAAAAATCTATTGGAAATTCAAAATATTTCTGTCTCTTTAACAGCAGATTATTATTAAAATTTTCTATATTGACTTGAATAAGTGCGTAATAGGGCAATCTACTATCTTTTAGCCAGTGGGTCCATCGGCCCATCAAATGTTAAATGCATTAGAGTCGCCAATTCAAGGAGAAAATAGCCTGCTACAACAGTATCTTTATTGCAGTTGGAAGAGTAAATGAGAGCATACCCATCTCGCGAAACAATTTTCAACGTCACATTAATTCGATTACCCTGAAGAAAAACGCAGTCAGCCTATCATCCCATAACTTGCTTTTCATTATTCTATTTATGCTTTTACTTTCCAGTGTTAGGTTGTTCTCCAGCATGACCCACGCACAGGAATCGTGAAAGCTCTGCATTGAATCATCGAGTGCCTCACTTCATATTCTGAGATCAGGAAAACACCTAGATTTCCTTGTTTATACTTTTTGAAGGCATTCTATTTATATAAAGAATCTGGATAAACATCCTCACGCCTATCCATTATGAAAAAAAATTATTTTGGGCAATATAGTAATACATTGCTGCTTTTGGTATTAATCAAAATGGACTATTTATCGCAAATTCATAGTGTACCTTAATAAATGTACACTGAATCGGCTTCATTTGATCAGTTCGGCGCTATTGGTAACTGCTACGAGGTTGGTATACTTCTGGCTCGGTGTGCCGCGAAGTTAGAACGATACATAAGTGTATCGCCGAGGTCAAAAGTTTTTTCTAACGATGTTCCAAAAGACTGGCGTAGATGGACAAATGGCGATGATGGAAATGTAGTTATCTACTTCGCCAAGTGGTTTTTCTAAACTTTTGATCTCTACGTAACTTTTCCTCTCCAACTTCCCTTCAGCCGCTCGACTGCAAGCGATAGTTCACATTTCGTGTTTCTCCCCGACTTCGTTGCGCCTCGTGATCCGTTGTCACTTTTCTGCGCTTTAATTTTTTGACCCACTTGCCTCTCTGCTCGGAAAGCTTTTCAAGGTTGATGAGAACATCGTTGGGTAATTTAGTTCGTTTGGCGTGCAAAAGGGGAAAGATGTTAGGAAAAATTTTGTTCCCTTTAATCGCGCCCCTGCGATCTAACCCGACGACTCCGCGCCTCTTTTCGGGGATTTCGAACTTGACCCATTCTCCCTCTGGGATCGACCTTTTTGCAGTTACTTCGGTCACGTCTTCGGTCTACGATTGAACACGATCGGAGAACAGGTGCGCGTGGATTTATTTTATCACCGAGACGGAAAGTGGGAAACTATTTATGTATTAGACGTAGAATAGAATAGTTTCATACTTCCATTACTTCTGTTCCATTAGGAAAAAAATATAACCGGATTCGCTAGAATTTTGGATTATATTTCAGAACTAACCTCATCTGTAATAGTTGAGGTATATAGTACTACTATAACGGTAAGTGTTTCGTGCGACTCATTTTAAACCAGAAATTCCCGTCGTACATGAAACTCATAATCAATTTGTCAATATTTACGAAAAGTTAGGGGTAAAAGAGATCAAAAATATTGAGTCGGAATCGTAGAAATTGCTTGTTATCCAGGAGACCCGCATCTAAAAGAATGCAGGGTAGAAAAGATTCGAAATGCATCCAATAGAAGATGTGATGCATAAAAGGGTACAAAATAGAGCACAAATTATTGCCTCGATTTTTATATACTTGAGAATTACAGTGACACTAGTAGGTAGAAAAGAGGTTCTAACAGTTGCATCACTATCTCTGGCGTATCTTACTGGCGTATTTTTTATTGATTGGTAGTCATAATATTACATTTTAAATATTTTGGGGCCCTTTTCTGAAAAACATCAATAGTAAATTTTAAAATTAACTTCATCAAAGAAAAACGAATTATTTATTTGGAGAAGGAAGTATACGTTATATTAGCCGTTCTAGGAAATTGTTTTCAGTTCTCCGATCACGCCCATGATGAGGTATTTTCGCCAGATCATTGTTTTGTGTGTATATAAGATCACAAATGTCACCTAATTGGAACATAACTAAATGGGTATACAGTTTATATGTTTGATCTCACGACAACATCCTCACTCATTGTTTGATAGACATTTGCATCGAATATATATTATACATTCCACACTATTGACCAGCTCGTAGTTTCGATTTCTACTTAACTCAAAGAATTATTTTCTGACGATGAATTTATGATATACACACGTTTTATTATAATAAAAATGTTCGCTTTTTTACCCAGTTAAAAAGTAAGGAATCGATTCAAGATGAAAGAAAGATCTTGGGAGTAAATAAAATCAACACTATACTTGCTTCGGTATTTCACTGACGAGTTTCAAAACACCGTAGTGGCTGTAAAATCTCAATCTGAATATCGTTACTCATTATGATTGATGTTTATGCATTTCGTTACGAAGAAAGTACGTGAGTGCGTGAGCTACTTCTGTAGCAAAAGCCGTTCGCCAAAGTTTCAGTCACTCCCTCTGCGATCTCCTTAGTATCCTTTCTGGTAGTCCGTGGGAAGAGAGTCCAAGGTTGAGCGTGATAACATTTTTTACGCAAGCGCAGTCCATTCTTATTTTACGATCTCTCTTCCGCCGCACTTTCTCGTTCATTTTCGCGAATGAGTGCATGACAAAAGACTATCGATCCTGGGATATAATCTATGCGCCAATAGATCGTACTGACAGACGACGCCCTCTTCAGCACCTTACCCGCGAACATTCCGTAACTACCTCTCCGACTCTAGAGCGAGGATCTTGCTAAACGTTCACCTGTTTTTATGGTGTCGTTTTCTTTATCATCTACATAGGATTTTCGAAGAGCTCCCAAGAAACGAACGAAAGGAAGTGGGATGGAGGTCGGATGAAGCAACGGACTGATAATGCGAACAAAAACCACCAATACGAAGATTAACGTAAATCAGACGACCTAAATGTTCCAGATTTATCTTAGGTGGAGTCACAGACGGTAGCTTATAAAGGGATATCAACAAGAATCTTTGGTCATGGTGTGGTAATTTACTTAAAACCCTCCCTGATACTTCATTTCCACTGGGGTCTTACATATTCCAACTGGGAACTCATAAAAGTGAAGATTCTACTCAGTAATAACAAAGATTAATATTACCACCAAGTGTCATAATCTAACAGGTCGATGCAGCTAAGTCGATATGTGAATTTGTATTCTTATCTATTCATGATATTTAATTCCTTTTTTTTTTCTTTCGTTCCTTACAATCATTCTCTCTTTAACTTCCTCAGATCTTTTAGTAGCAACCCATTTCTGTCAATCTAGTTCCTTGACTTCCTTCTCAAATCTACATTATTATAATTTTCAACACTTTTATCATCCCCATTTCCAGGTTCGGTTCTATTCAACAACTTACCGAATAAAAGTATTTCTGAACAATTTTCTATCTTAACCCCTCAATTTTCTAAATTGCTAAATCAACTAAATTACGAATGTAATGAAGAGGGTTTAGTCATATTCAACGGAACACCATCAAAGGGTCATAATTAAAAATGATTTAATTACATGGAGTATTTACACCAATACAAGAAATTATTGTGGAAAGTACTGAGTAATTTCAATTTTTATCATCTAAAACTATCATCTGTTTTCTTTTAATGATCATATCATCAACAAAACAATTGCAGCAAGAAATGTGCGCTTTACAAACTGATTTAAACATGTAGTTGTTCGATGAAGTTGTAAGTATACAACTGCTGATATGTTGATATACGACGTTAACGTTGTGATATAAATCTTCGTAAGTATGTATTTGAGTACGTATACTCCCTTCTGTATCCATACATACACATTCGGAATTGCCCAATCTCTACCACTTGAAATCTGTCCCACCATAAACAATGATCGCTACATGCGAGGGAGCTAAGGAGGAGCGCCTCCGAACACGAGAGTGAGTTGAAAGAGACATCGAGTGCATAAGGAGAATGCGGTAGAAAGTAGGGGATCGGGAACATCGTGTTGAGCGAAAGTAAAAATGGGCAGTGCAGCTTAATCAGAAGGTTATAGGAGAAGAAAATGTCATAAAACGCACGGAAAGGTTTTAGGGCACGAAAGGATGAACACGGGCAAATAAAAGCGTACTTTTCAAGACGTTGCTCAATGGATTTCGCAAAATGCACCTTCTGGGAAACGTTTCGGATGCTAAAAGGATTCAGGACGTAACAGGCGGTGCGGCTGCTGAGGTATGGCAGGAAGGACATTTATGCAAACTTCCGAGCTACATGAATGTCTGAATGAAGAGATTTTATAAGTAACTAATTTGCCCTTAGTGCCATTTGTCAGAGGCAGGCAATGGAGAAAGCATTTATAATGAAAATCTTAAAACTCTACATCTATGATATTTTATGAATAATTTAATGTTTATTATAATAATAAAGGACTTTATTCGGGGCGAGATTGAGACTAACAAATCTCTTCTTAGATCTAACTCTTAATGAGGTTAGGCTTATGAGCATAGGTTCGTGGACCCTTGGGAAACCATAAAATTTGCAGATATTCTCTTGTCCCTAATGACATTAAATTAAAAGCTTTCAATATAATTATTAAAAGATGATTTCTTCACTTTGATTCATTGATAGAGAAAAGATCTAAATAACCCATGGCGTAGTCATATAATCAAGGTGGCTGAATCAAGATTGAAAGTTATATGTTTCGGTTATTTGGTTACTTAAATGGTCAATATATCAAATATTTTTTCGGATGCAAGCCTACAGATATAGAAAATGCTATGAATTACATGCTTATGTAGATATTAGATGCTATAGCTTCTATATAACCTTTTAAGTGTTACTTTTATAAGGAAACTATCAGCGTCTTAGTGTATTAAAATTACGAAAATTATAGTTCAATATCGTGGGATTTATTTCAGAATCCAATTGGTGCAGTTTGGGTATCTTATACATATCGGTGAGTGAATCATCGATATTGTTGTAAAATGAAAATATACCAAGGAAGAATCACAACTCACCTTACACCCTTCGCACGTAAATGCTCCAAAATGGAACCCAGCGGCTGCTTCACCGCACACTTTACACTGCTGGTTCATCTGCAAAGAAAGAAATAAAGAAAGGTAAAGTAAAAGGGTCAATCATCGCCATTAACATGGCTTTAACTCAATCGCACCAAACGGCATTCATTATGTCAAGAATGAGGTAGGATTCCCGACGCGAAATGTCACTACCGCGATCTTCCCAGCTTACTTTCAGTTCGAAGCTGTGAGTAAATATTTTCCTTCATGTCACTCACGTCTACGCTCAGGTGACGAAAGAAGCTCTTTAATCGGAATCGGCGCTCGACGCGATGGCCAATATGAGCGTTTGCAGGCGCCAAATGAGCCATTTTCGCACAATCCGTCGCTCGGGTGAAGCAAAAACATTGTTGTTCGGCGCACGCACGGTGGGGAGAGGATGGGGAGATGGTCTTATGCAAGGCGAACCGGTTTCATAATGTCACGGCTGTAGTCTTTGTGCCCCGCGGCCGAAGAAGATACCGAAAGGGGTTTTTGGGGGGCGGACGGCGGTACAAATTCTAAGCACGCCACTTCTTAGGATTCGGATTGACGAGGTTGTGGAGGAGGGGATGAAATAAATAAGGGAAACATTAAAAACCACACGTAATCTTAGGAAGTTTGACTTTTGGAGAATCGAGCGTTAAACTATTCATGAATGAAACTAACGTTGAAGCACGCTTTCAGGTTCGACTTTCAGTTATTTAGTAGCACTAGTAACTCCCAGTAGTTGCTAACTCCCATAGAAAATACACCTTATATAATACTTGCCAGGTCACCTGATGAGCATTGTTGCGAAAGTCAGGTCATTATAAATTTGCTAAGGCGGAGGAAGTTGTTATCATGAGATCCTGTCCGCTGGTATATGTAGCTGTATCCGTGAGCAATGATTTTCAAAACGTAATTCTGAAAAAAGTTCAGTGATACGTAGGTAAACGAGGGACCGTGCCAATGAATATTCGTCGCTGATTTCGGTCTCGGGCAATTAATTTTGGCTTCGCAAAACGAATAATTTGGATGGTGTTTGTGCACACATTGAAGTTCAAAAATCCAAAAAAGGTCCATAGCAAGGTTACCTCTCATTCATGCTAACAAGTGGAAGGGAAGGGTATTTTTGGCATTCTTACTTTTTTTAGTACCTGAAAAACTATTAAAAACAGAATTTCGGCAAATATTCAATTCGGAACGAAATATCATCAAAATACTAGGCATCATTTATGTGGGAGGAGGAACGAGATCCGAGCTGTAGTTTTGAAACAATTCTTAAATACAGCTGAAGTATTACATTGGCTCTCAAAAGATGGAAGGAATTCTTGTTAGTAATAGTTCCAGCGGTCAACCAACTGTGGATTGTGCTTCCATTTATCCAAACTCTATAATTTCCAAAATGGGAATTAAATCCGAAAAGAGCAAAAACTTCGGAGGAGGCATTATATACCCGGCTGGCACAAAAATGGTTATTATGCCCGTGGTCAAGAGTGGCCATTCAGGGATTGTGAAGTAAAAAAGCTCATATGACAGATGGAGGATGCTCTATCTGTCACCGGAGGTCACGGAGGGATGCTCTAATATGCATCTCCCCTTTCCTCAGAAGCTCCGAAATTCAAATGAATATCATGAGAGACAAAATAAAGTCGTTAGATGCGACTGCAACGCCGATATCAAGCTCGCAGCTAGTACATTCCTACAAATGGTACACTAGTGTATTGTAAATGAATGTTAGAAGAATGAATACTCTGGTTTCAGGGTGGTGCCATGCAAGTAGAAGGGTCATGGCAAGAATAAAGGAACGAGTCAGTTATTTGAATCAGTTGGAACTAAGTACTATAATTTAGCTGTCTTTAGAACCCAAACATGTCTTTGTAATTTGGTATGAGATCAAAAGAAGTTATTGCAGACACTCAAAGGTGTTTCTGGGGATTTTGACACTCCTCTTACAGTGCACCTCTATCCAGTCGTGTCGCTATTTTTCACACTTGTTATTCCTTACAAATACGATAGTTTTACTTTTCGTATCAACTTAAGTTTAGACACAAGAAAGATATTTCCGTTCTACAATCTGTAGCAGGTAAAGAGGTAGCAAGGAGCGTGTGCACTATCGAGTCTGTTCCTTTCTTAGTTTATAACAGAGTAAAATATTTTGAAAATTAAATGTATATGAGTCACGCAAATGTGAATTCGTAGATGGGTAAAGTTTACTTTCATCAATTGCACCTCCGTAGATGAATCACGCCGAAATACGATGATCCCAGGTTATTCACTCCAAATATTTAGAGCGAATTCCTCCAAGGCCGAATGAAGAAAACTCCTAATGCGATCACGAGAGCGGGGATTTTTCTCTTAATTGACAAATCTCGATGATGCAGAGAACCGCATAGTAGTCTCCGATCCCCTCTCCTTTTTCTCTTTCCCACGTCCGCATCGATTTTCGAAATCCTTTTTCCACAAAGCAGAAACCCCGATTAGAAATTGCACCGCAGCGCCCCAATTGTCCAAGCGGTGCTTTATCGAAATAAGAGATGGCCGATTTTTCCTCTCTCGCTCCATTGCCTCTCCATTCTCTTTCCCATTCTCCCTTAACCCTTTCCATCCTTTCTGCAACCCCGCACGTCTTCTGCCATTTATTTCCTCGGCTTTTTCCCACACTCTACGGTGGTTTCTTTTCGCGCCCGTAAGTTGGCACAACTGACCTTGGCTATGCCCGAAATCCTTTAGAGAAAGAGAGCGGTTGGACGGAGGATTTATTAGGGATACAATTCAAACTATTTCGTACTGCTGGAGAGTAAAAAGAAGTAGAAGATGTAAAGGCGACTTAACGTTATTCATATCAGTTTTCCTGGTTGCAGTTATCTGCGAATCCTTATTACGAACGCTAAGTAAAATAAACGAATCGCTTAATTTGAATATTGAGGCATGCATTTTACTAGAAAGACCATATTTAGATGGAAATGTAAGAAAAGAAAACTCGATGTTTCTTCCATAACTATAATCGTTTAATTAGATAATAATCCAGAGTACGGTAATTTTAAACCCTTGAGAGATTGTGCAGCACTAAAAGGATTTATCTACTTTATGCAGGGCACCAAGCGGAATTTTTCGCCTAAAATTTTTAAGAACGCAGTGTATGTAGTGTAGTGTAGGTTTGAGATAATGGTATCTAAATGAACGAAAAAAAGCAGTCTCGTTAGGAAAATATTTTACACCATTTGCGTTAATCGAAAATTTCAAATTTATTCTGGATTTTTTTCTAGAGCACCTCACTGATATTCGCGGAGTATCAGTGCTCAGAGGAACACCGGTTGAGAAACATCGTCATAGTTCTCAAAATAGAGCCTTATTGATGCAAATATTATCAATACACCTAGATAAACTTTGCCAAATATCTGCACCTGCAAGTACAACCTTGCTCCACTGGGTATAAGCACGATTAATGTATCGAAGTCGTTATTTTCCTGAAAAACAACTGCTTTTAGGCAGGTAGTTCAAGTAACTATGCTACGTTGCACCATTCTATACCACGAAAAATGAGAAACTCTCTCTCTGCATCGTACCATTCCACATCAAACAGTCCCGAACTAATTTTTGCTGTTTCGTCCAAAACGGTATCGCCTTCCCCACTATATAATCAGAACCGTAAAATATATACCTTACGTTTTATTGCTGCTTTTTGCCGAAAGATACTTTTTTCGAGTCGATTCACGCGTATTCAGTCCTCCCTGTTTCAAGGATGAAGTCCGAATTCGCCCTTGATTCTCCTTCCATCGCAAGAAATTGGAAACGCTTCGTTCCCAAGAACCTCGAAAATTAATATTCTGAGGACGCGAAGATTTCGGTGGTCGTGATTTATAAACTCGGAGCGCGGTGAAGACGATCGAGTGCGGGAAACCGACTCGTGTCACGACGGCTTACGATAGTGCAGCCGCTGCCTAGTAATAATCACGGCCCGTTTATCACGTCCACCTCCGAAAAATAACTACCCTCTCCAGCTCCCCTATTCCCCCGAAAAGCCTACCCCCACCCCTCCTCTTCTCTTTATCCGTGACTCCCTCCGGCTTCACTCATTATTTCCGAGCCAAGAATGACTAATAGGGGTATATTTTCTTTCAATTTTCCCCTTTTGGAAAATCGCCCGACATCCATATATCCGCAGCCATTAAATCCGCACGGAAATTCACTTCCAAAAGGGGGGTTTTTGTTACTCTTTCCGTCTTCGCTCCTTTTATTTTTCAACTTAATTTAGATTGACTTAAATTCTTCACTCAGTTTCTGCTTGCTAAGTTAAAAAAATCCCATATCCTTTAATTAAATTTGTCTTTTTTAGGATTATGTTAAAATTTTATTTGAATTATCGGTACAAGGCACCCATAGTTTATCACTGATTCACGTCTGTCGTCAGACTGTAATTTCATAATTTCTGCAGAGTTATTTTCCTCCATAAAACTTCATCCCTCATTTCATGTCGCCTAATACGGCCATTTACCTAGTTAAGATGGTTTGCTTCCAATATATTATGGAGGACAATCATTCATCTTAGTTATTCTCAATCTTGTACTTCTAGAAGATAAAGCAGTGACATTTCTTTGAGTAATTAAACCTTTGTTTCTAGCTTCAACCAATACGCACATTATTGCAGATGATGGTTTACTAAATCGTAAATTGTATTATCTTGCATGTAAATTTACTGATTTTGTTTAAGATTGTGCGGTAATTGGTGAATATGCTCATGTGCACGGGACCGCAAGATTTTGCAAACCATCCAAACATGTGGAATATCATCCATTCTTATATCTCCGTGATAGAAAATGGTTATCTCTTTGGCAACATTTACGTGGATTTTGCGATTTTTGTAGATTCTGGAGAGACATTTTCGATATTCCAGGTGTATCACTGTAGTGGAAATGGAAGAGTTGTTACATTAACAAGTATTCGGAAGGAGTCTTTATTTTTCAGCGAAAAAACTTAAGATGCATTTATCGTAAATTAACTATTTCTGGATTTCCGATTTTTCTAGGTTTCAGAGATTTTCTTGTTTCGCTCCTTGTGCTCTAACCGTGCACGCTTCGATTCCTTTTTCGAAGGAAATTCGGACCGCGGAGGAAATAAGCCGATGGTCCGTGTCGCTCCATTTCGTAACCGAGGTCGTCGATGCGCGAAAGACACGCGAAGTCGTTTGTCGCGCTTTGGGAAAACGAAAGCCAGAGAGCGTCGAAAACGTTGTTTCGACAGACGCCGTCGCGTGACGCGAAAAACGCGGGCGATTCCATGGGGATTGTCTCCGGTTGTAGTTTCGATGTTTGAAGTAGTGTCATCAGGCTTTGATTTGTAAATGGATAAGGATATATACATACGTGTCAGGGGTTTCCAATGAGTTTTTCAGGGGTTACGGATAAGAATCAAGTGTGTGGTGTCCTTACTCATTTATTATATAATAAGTCGAAGTAATTTGTGAAACCCAACAACAACAAAGCGTTTTGTTTTTATTGAATTAATCATAGAAATTGATCAGGTGTACATGATTATGAAATGGGTAAACAACTAGTGTCAACTCATCGAAAGAGGGATGTGGTTCATGCAATTTAATGATGACTGAAAAATATTTTCCTACGTAAAAATGATCTTCCTATTCTTCGGCAAAAAGATGAATCAAACGCCATCCAGCTATTAAGCTGATAAACGCATAGCATAAATCGTGACTTTTGATGCAGAAAATTTGCTGTGTGTTAATGAATTCACATCAACCTAATTCTTTAGAAAATATCGACTTGAAGCGGTTCTCTTCTGTGCAGTTGTAAACATCCAATCAAGGTGGCGCTACTTCGGTCCGAATCTTTTCACTTCTCTAAATCTCCGTTTACGCTTTCGAATTTTCAATCTACACAAGCAGGTGCAAAATTGAATCTCTTCGGATAAGAGAACTAAGGAGAAGAGAGCACGAAAATTCTGACTCCCAGTCAAGAATAGACTGTCAATTCGGTTGCGTTTTCGCTTCCATTCCTACATCTCGTATAATCCCCAATATTTTGCATACTATATAGCGTTACCCTTATTTCGAATATTTCTAAACCGGAGATTTTTGGATGAGCTGAGGTAAATAAACTTACGTTACGTCATTGTATAATAAAGAACTTAATTGTTATAGATTAGTAAGGTTTGCCTTTTATATCGTTTTTGAAATCAAACAATGGGAGTACAGTGCGGCAGAAAGAGAGGGGTATGTAATAGACGTCAATCTGTGTCAGGAGATATGAGGAACCGTAGGACACACGTTGGAAGAGCAGAGTTAATATCCACAGAAAATAATATTACATTTAAGGGTTACTCCTATTTATTAAACCTCTTCATTAGGTTCAAGAAAAAATCATGTTGGATAAATTAATAGTCTTAGAGCATCCAGATGCCAAGTATTGTTTAAGTAAAACCACAGGTGATCGAGAAAAACCTGTCTCCGGGCGAAATCAGAGGAAAACCCTAAGTACGTACATTCTCACATCTGATCTGGCCCAACTCTTCCGACACAAGTATTCATTTATTCTGGAAAATAAATGATACATCGATTGCAAATATCAAGACTCGCTCTTCTTGCGATATCGGGCTGAGACTCTATTCAAACCGCCCGAGGACATCACGTAATTACACTCGCTAATACTAGGAGCGTAAAAAATGCACCCGATAATTAATTCATTTCAAAATTCCTGGCTCCTAAGTGTTGTAGCGCTTTAGGGCTGGAGAGGATCGGAGCCGAAGAGGACGGCGCCTCACTCGTGACCCCTGTGCCCTCTTTCTCTCTTTTCAAGACCTTTCTCTAAAGAACTCCTCTCTCTCGAATTAATACTGCCGCATTTAGGCCCATCAAACTGGTTGGGAAATCCACTGGGACGCCGTTAAAAGAACTTCGAATTGCCACCGATACGTCGGCCCCGAGGAAGGTGCCGTATGCGGTCTCTGGATGCGTATCCATTGATAACCGATTGGTGCGTGAGTGGTGCTGATGAATATGCAAACGGAATTAGTTTCCAAAGGGAGAGAAAGTCCCTTGCTGATACGATGCCGATTTGGTAATTTCAGTGGGGCAGTGATTCCAAACTAAACGTATACATTTGTATTGACTCACACTTCACGACTCACACTAATCCTGATGTTTCTTAATTTGTCAAGCTTCAATTCGAGAAAGAAGAGGGCAAATCGTTTAAAAATCTTTCATGTTCCGTCTGTAATACTTACTTGTCTCCTAACGTTGTTTCATTTTTAATCTTCGAAGAATATGGTCCTTTTAGATGTCGTGTAGCACGAAAAGAGCTAACAAAATGTTACCAAATAAAGATAATAATCTCCTTATAACGTTTAATCTTTCCTGTAGTCATCTACTCCTTGTAAACTTACTCATTTCTACGATCAAGATGTAATATTTATCCGTAACATCCATCATAAATGAATAGTCATGCGTTTCTATTCTGAGAAATCCTATGTCAAAATCATTTCATGTATCATACGCTGAACTGCCTGCGCATGATATCCCAAACTGAGTACAATGAAGTACTCGCAATGATGTAATGAAACCCCAAACTTTTAATCCTCAGTAGTTTCATAATTGAGGGAAAACTTAAGATGTTTCAACCAGAATATCATGGCTGGAAAATTGCTTGGGGGGCCTCAGGATAGTCATTTGGGTAACGCGTTCGACTTCCGCGGAAGCTTTTCCGGGTTCGATTCCCGATGGAGGCTCACGTGTCCTTAGCTGTCGAATCACTTATAAAATACATCAATCACTACAATTACTTGAAATGGAAATCCTGGAATGGTCAGATGAAGGTAATAGAAGTAGTATTTTAAAAATTGTTTCGACATCGGAGGTCATTTTGCACGTTTAAGACCCTACCGGGTGTCGAACCCGGGACCGCTTTCACCAAAGGCGAACGCGTTAACTACTCGGCTTTACGGGAGTTCCTGAAGGTCATAAAGGACATGATAAGAGCGTCGTAAACACCCAAACAAACGTTAGTATGTTCACCATCTTTCTTGCGTTCATAAGAATCTACGACACACATTAAAATCTTTGCAAGAGAAGAATTGTGTTTCAGCAAATTTTTCGTTTCATTACGACTGTAACCTGGTCTCGGCGAGTGGCGACGCAAAATCCATTCTGAATTCGCTCTCACGTACTTTTTGATGCACGCGTGCTCTTCATTTCGGGATCGCAACGCGTGACGACCGAAACAGCTACTCTGGAATATAGGCCACGGCCGGAATCATATCGCGTCTGACGGTGAATTAAATTAAAAAGACGAGGGTAAAGGATTAAGTGTTCAACGCCGAACATTTTCTTTCCCAAACTTGCAACCGGTGAAAGATTCGCCTCGTTAAACTCCCATCAACGCTCTCCTCTAAAGCTATCGTCAATGAAATGAAAGTAAGTTCTTTCAGGTTAACTACAGTCTGAGGAAATTTTTAGTCCTTCTCATCCGGTAAAATTTCCAGTTTTCTGTATATATTGCCTATCTTTGGAGAGGAATGGCTAGCCTAACCACGCCAAAGCCCTGAGTTCGAGTCTCGGCTAATCATGTTTTCCTGATTAGGGCGGAAGTGTTTGTGCTTGACTCATGTAGTTTTCCCTTGCCGTAATTGTGCAAAATTTGATGTATACGATGGAACGTAAAATAAATCAATGGGATAAGAAAGTGTGTAAAAGTCGTGATTTTCACACTACTCTATAGTATCACAATATTCTATTCGTTGCTGTTTAGTTTACACAAAGACAGAGATATATTTTACACTTAGAGATTTTGCAATGGATTTCCCTTCTCTCTTAACGTACTTTATAAAAAAATTAAATAACATTGGGTTTTATTCAGAAGTGAAAGGGATAAGTTAACTTTGCAAGTTAAGGCATGCACCTAGCAAAAATCGCAGTCTTACAGGACCAGGACTCGAACCTGGAATCTTCCGCTTTTCGGACAGATGCTTTATCCGATTGAACTATCGAGCAAGTTATAAGCTTAATATTGCATCTGCCCAGAAGGCGGAAAATTCCAGGTTCGCGTTCTGGTCAGGTTAGAATTTTCTCATGTCCGCTTTTCATTGGGTTTTGTTATGGATGACTTATCACTACTTGTTAAAATTGCATATTTGGGAGAAAAAATCTGATTCTTTTTAACTTCTTTGAAAATTGGACTGAAATTTCCTGAGTAAAATACGCAATAAGAATTTAATGATTAAATCTCCTTCGAATCTGTTATGTATACCTCCATATTTTTGAACACCTATAAAAAAGTATAACAGCTAAAAAATTTTATCGATTACCTGTTGTCATAACGGTACCTCGTGACTAATATGTTATTCCTGTCAATTACGTATTCGAGTAATAGTGATTAATAGAGGAAGTGGATCACTACAGTATGCCAGGATTTTGGATCACTGTGACTATCAAAGAAAAACATACTGTGAAACTAAGAGGTTTTGTAGACTCCTCAATAGTCCGATTAGAGAACGTAAGAGTGACAGCTTGGAGTCCCATTAAAGAAAATCATATGCGTTACAGCTCATCCGACCATCTCATAGGCGTCTTTTACGGTATTATGTAGATGAGTGCTTGAAATGGTTAACGGGATCCCTTTAGCCGGAATATTTTGATTTTTTGTGGTAGGGCATCGGTCCATTTAAACGAGAGAAGTACGCAGTAGCTGACTATCTGAGTGAGTTTTACTTGTACGTTGGAATCGAGAGTAGGCGAATTGGATTTCTTCGAAAGGAGGAAATGGCGATGAGAGTGACGACGATTCTCGTCTGAAGACGTTCTTGAGGGAATCTACGTCGTTCTGCAGATGAGCATTGGAGGGGAATTCTTCGCGCAATCTGTCATGGGCCCCCATCCTTTGACCTTGAATATCGCTAAGCGACCAACTCTTTATGCATAAGATTCGGGAGAAGGTTTTCGTATTGGTAGCAACTTATGCGAATGTTACTCTCCAAAAATATTTGATGAAAAATTGTCGTATGTTACAGAAATGGGATACACTACCGCTTCCACATCTTGTCAGAAGAGTCAGTACTATCGATTTTGATTGCTGAATTATTCTTTGAAAAAGAATTAAGAATTTAATAGAAATTCATAGAAAATGCTTTCAACGGAGAATACGCTGGTAGGCCTAAGGAATGCAAAATTTATCACTTCAGCGTATTTTTTGTGCGGTTCAAAATGTTAGCCTCTTTCGACTTCAGCTGTTTAGATAGCGTCCACGTGACGTGAATCAAAAAATGCACAAAAATGAATCCAACCCCTTATTATCTGTTTTAACATAACCGTCTGCTTCAATCTCTGAAAATGAACAGCAGGTGTGCAAAAATGGCTCTGATAATGAATCATTTAACGTTTATTATTAGGACTATAATACTTAGATTCGCTTCTGTTTTCAATTCTACGTAACGACGGTCATGCCTGTAATTTTACAGTAGCGTTTACTTCAAATGAGACAGAATGATCCATAAGCCACGCATACTTAAGAATGATACCCTAACCATAGCTCGTAGAGGTTCTACTGAAGAAGTACGTTAGTCTTTGATTTATCTAAATCAGGGGCACACACACGATAAAAATATTTCATCTCGACAAAGCAGTCTAGCACTTCGCTCACCGTTAAGAAATCGATGTGAACCCCTCCCGAATCGGATTAGAAACAGCGTTTTGTTTATGCGATGCGTCTGGTTCCGCGCCATTCTTTCATTCGTTTCTGTTTCGAGAGATATCCGTGGGCCGGATGGGTCCTAATCAATCATGAGTGTTGCTTGAGGAAGAGACCGAAAGGGGTGAGGAGCTGAGAAAAAGGAAGCTGGGAATGGAGAAAGTGGGGATAGAAATTCTCTCGTGGAAATAAAGGACCTCTGACCCGAATTCCACCAGAAGAACACGACAGCGTTAGTCACTTTTCTCATTTCATAAAAGAAAGAAGAAACCCGTAAATCCCCCTGCAATAGGAAGAAGAGACATCCCTAACACGTTCAGCTCATCTCGGATCCCTACTCTTCCTCCCCATCCCTCTGAATTCCTCTTCCTTAAACCCTTTTTTTCAACATCTTCGTCCACACATCTCCCACGCCGACCTACCTTGCTCTATCTTTCATTCTTTGATGCGACCGACCTGACATCTCGGCACGGTTTGCTTGACCGCCCCGCGTCAAACAGGAGATCCGAGGCTCGCACACACACCACAACGCTGACAGGGCCGACCGCATAAGTGCAGCCCCCAAAAATGAACTAGATGGAAACCTTTTAATTCCCGTTCTTTTCATGCATGAAATTGTTTCACGTAAGTCAATCTTATTATGTTCTGTAGACGCGTCATTATAAAAGATGGTTTTATTCAGTAACTCTACAATTTCCCTACATTTCAGTACATGTTACCATAGTCTCATTTCACGTCATCTTGGCAAGAATTCGCAACGTGAGTACCCTTCAGCTGCTTTCTCCTCGGCTCGTAATATTTTTATCGACCACCTATGTTCAATATCAGCAGAAAATATATTAAGATCCTTATAATATTTTGACGGATAATCCCAATGAAACTGAAATTTTATTTCTTATATCAGTATATTCATCTCATGATGGGATTAATCTAAGAAATAGACATACGACAGTAAGGCTAATATCAACTTGTGTTATCCTATTACTTTGATAAAGGAGAGACTACTTAACGGCATAATGCCTTTACCCTTCTCTGATTACATGATTTTAAACCTAGGGATCTATATAGTAACTATTTTCCTTCGACCAGAAAAAAACTGGTAATGGGTTATCCACTGAATACAATAATTCGTTATCCATTTTCTCGATCACAACGCATAATTAGATCGATTGATTCAGTGCCATTAATACATCCACGTCACTTTCCGTGTCTAACGCAAACATTCCTAGCATAGAATACGTTTTATCTTTATATGTTGGGGCATAGATTAACTGCTGAAGAGATAAACTGGTCTACAACACCAGATGCGCATTCCAATTATAGGACAGCGATTGTGTGTGGTCTGATTTGATGAATTGTCACAACGGATGAATGCCCAGCGACCAAAATACTCGACCGCTCCAGTGACCGTTATGTGACTTGTAAATAAATCGCCATTCGGAAATACATAATCTTGAATACCTTCTTCCGATGTAGACTAAGCAATTTCCAATTTGTAAGTGCTAAAAATATCTCTGCACCGTTTGCAAAATGTTCGACTGTTAACGCTTTAAAACTAAGGATCTTCTTTGCCGATATTAGAACAGCTAATGACTTCAGCGGGCGAATCCCCATCTATGGTTACTCTACCATTGATGCTTTTAGAAAGATTATCAACCGAGCACAATCAAAAACATTATCAGTTGAGATGGAGTATTATATTAGAATTGTTGAATGCCAAAAGTTTGTCGTGGGATTAATTTCGTAGGAGCTCCCAAAAGCAAAATTAATTACTAGGGGTCCCTTGGTTTCATTCACATTGGGCTCTGTCAGCATTTGGAAAGATTTTGGAAACCGAAATAAAAAAAATCAGAATATTAAGTCTGCTATGCCATGGATCGCTTCTATTTAATACCGAATACAACAAAAGGAATTAGGGTAAATACTGATTTAAAGGATATATTTTAACGTAACAGTGAATTTTCTCGCTCTAACAATCTAACGCGTTTAGAAAAGGCATAGGAGATAATTGGAGACAAATGTTTCTTTAACATTTAGCCTAAATAAAACACAAGGTGGGGATGATTTTGCCAGCGCTGGCTTGGAATTTCTTGGATCTAACGATCCAGGAATCAATTTTAGCATCTGAAAACTTTTTATTTCTCTTGCGATACAGAATTTGGTATCGGTCTAATTATAATTACCATTTTCCAAATTTGAACCAAACCTTCATGACTTTTTCAAACCATTCGAGTACCTTTTTCTGTGGGCTGTTATGTGGGAATTGGGAAGGGGGAATGGGACGGAGAGACCTAACGGGGGAATCCTCCTATGCGATAGCATCGCTCCCGTTTCCAGTGGAGACTCGAGGATGGAGTGAAACTATTAATCATCTGGTTTCATCGGTCCGTGCCGTAACTCGGACCGGAGTTATGCAGCGTTTTATTCTCCACTTAAAAAGAGGGACTCTTTCGAGTCCGTAGCATGCGGGAAAAGGGGATGAACTCATCCGTTCGAAAGTAAACATCTCCCATAAAAGCGAGGCTTACAAAAATAAAATTGACCGAGTTGACTTTTCAAATGGAATCGAGTGAACGATCTGGAGAGCTTTTACAACCATAAATTGATGTCCGAAGAGTCGGGGAATATATCATTGCTGGCGGCCATTCTCGGGATCCAAGAATAACTTCGGTAAAAAAATTTACGATTTTATTATCGACCTGGATGAATTTTGACATCAATTTCACAGCCGAGGTCTTCTTCAGTCATTATCCCATCGACTCTTGGTGCTTATTTCTCGTTCGTTGGCCCCCTGATATCAACAGCGTGTAGTTACATGACTTAATTTTTCGAATGATTTTTCTGTGATGTACTGTAATTTTATTAATGAAAGAAGTCAAATACATATGAAAGACGAAATTGTATGATTCAAAGGGAAATAAAAAGACATTTCGACAAAGACCACCCAAGATCTTACAACTGTGAAAGTAGTTCAGAAATATTCAGCTTCGGCGGAAGAATAGAGTAACACTAAAAGAATTGAAAGGAACAGGGTGATTAAATAACCTGATGAAGGCAACGAAAGCTTACATTGCAGTTGCAAAGATGTAAACAAAGGGGAACCAAGCGAAAACGTGTATCGTCATAGACAATATTACTATAAGTTTATATGAAAACGGAAATATTTTTGCCAATAATGAACCATCTATTGGATTGATAAAAGTAAATGACAAATTTTAATCGACGAACAGGCTATTATAACTTTGTTAATGAACTCTACATTGAAAAACTTATAGATTTTTGTTTTGGGAATTGTTTTGGCATCTGGTATGTACGTGTCCTCCTAATTGAGAGTCATTAAATTTTCCGTAAGTTTTCGTCGTAAAATTTAATAAAGAGACGTTACCTTCAAACTATTTTAAATTGTAACCTGGAAATGGGTAAAACATGTAAGAATCGCAAAAGAATAAGAAGTATGGAACAATGGTGGAAAGGATTGACCTAATCTCTAAATTTCAGAAATAAATACCACGGTGTCTTACCGAAGAAACAAACATTAAAAAATGGGTGGCATAAATCCAGCCACTTCTCTCGACAAGAGTGACCTCCGGGAAGGTAGTTCCTCACGAAGTAACTCCAGACTTTCCTTGACGAGTGGGCCGTCTTAATGAATTGGGGAATCCCAATTCATTAAGAGAAGACGTCCCGACCTCTCTCACAGAACGGCAGGAATTTTTCAAAACTACAGCAAAACGGCAACCATTTGGAGATGACCATAAATTATCTTATCCGCCCTCTGAAATTTGGCTGACATCTGATCTCCTTCGCTTCCAAGCCACTAAACCTTCACCTTTCTTTCCTCGCCTCTTCTCTCACTCGGATCTCTTAATGGTTCGTGCTCATGATGAAATGAATTTTAATTGCAAAATTCGTCGCGTTGTATCTTAATCATAATGGGCTATTATAATAATTATAAAGGATCTTCTCATACTTTTGATTACTTTACATTTATTATGTTGATACAGCGATGAAAACTTCTGATGCCAAAATTGTCTCATGCTTTAATGATAGCAGAATAACAGAATAGAGAATCGGTTTTCTACATATAAAGAGATAAAATTCATCAATTCATTGAATTAATTAGTTTGCAAATGTAAATTAACAATCAGTTCGAAAAAATTAGACACCTCAAATGACTAAATGATGAAATCATAAAATGAAATTTCCGCGATCATAAAAATTATGTTCATGGTAGAGATTTACATTCAATAATTATCTTTTTAATAGTCATAGTACTATTTAAAAATACTCAGAAATTGTAAAGGCTTCGTTGAGCATTCATAATCATAATTGCTCGATGTAAAAGAATTCTCATGATTCTCGTTATAAATACAGGAAACATTGCCCTCCATATTTAATGCATATCTTCGGTGCAATTTCGCTATCGCAGAACATTCTGTAAAAACCAAAATTTTGCCTTGAATGCGATCTATATCAAGTACGGGACTATAATAAAATTGTTTGTTTGAACTTGTTCTTACGAAATCGACGAAAAACTGATCAAATTCAATCAGAGATAAACTGCCAACAGATGAAAATTTCCTCAAGGAATCTTGGCGAATTGTTTACATTTTGCAATAATTCTCAAGAATACAATCCTCCATCTTTGCATTATACCAGATATATCGAAATATTCTAATAATGCCTGTGATGATCCCCTTGCCAATTCCACAACATGTTACGTTACTGAATGTTGCTAAGATTGCGGAAAAGCGACACCAATACGCCTAGAGGAAGGCTTGCTTTCTTAGAGCCGATTTACATCTCAATGTAATATTTCACATCACTTTTAATTTCCCTTGTACCGAAGACCCCTCTAGGTATCGCAGCAAATACAGTTGGAACATTATATAACGTGTGCCTTTCTATTCCCAAAATAAAACGAGCGAAGTGCATTGTCTGCCCGTCATCCACCCTTCCGTAACCTTTATATCCCGTCGCACCAACCCGAGGGCGCTCCATAACCACGGGCCATAGGATCGACGCCGAACCCACCTAAGGCGCATTCCACGATTAATGATCGGCCGCTCTCCCTTCCCCATTTCGTGGAGACCCAGATAGAGCTCGCCCTTCACGTGCTACGGTTGTGAGAGGAAGAGAGGGCAGTGCGTAACCTTTACCATTCCTAAATGGAAACGCTCAAGCGATGGCAGAAAGCCTTTCACCCTCTCCTCCCCCGCGCCCCCACTCCGATACCTGCACGCCGGATCTCCGCTCCATTCTACACCGACCTCCACCCTTTTAACCCTTCATCCGCCCTTTATGGAGCACATCCTCGAAGGGCTCCGGCGGCGATTTTTTTCTCCTCCACTCGTTCTTCCTTTGTGTTCGACTCTCTAGAGCGTGGTCTCTCTTTCGTGGAGACACAGCTTATACGTTTTCGCTAAGCTGACGACTTTTTTTGGCGAACGCGTGACCCAGCGTGTCAAATCGAAGATTTTCTTAGATTAGTAGGGTACTGATACGTTATATTACGGAATGTTTTTTTTATTTTGAACATATAATTGCTCTGGTTTTAGGACTAGAGCAATTTTAGCCGGGTGGGAAGTTTTACATATCATGCAATTATTGTCATTGGTCAATTTAGATTTTTTTAAAGATATAATGAACTAAAAACTGCATAAGTATAGCCTTCCAGTATTAATGTACCAACGCCTTCGTGAGGTAGCAGGTTAAGTCTACTAATACTTATAACGGCAGGAAAAAACTCAATATGAAGAGGATAAAACGAATGAACCCTCATCGTCGCCTGTGTACGATTTTAAGTCATCATATGGGCCCCAATAAGAATCGCAGGTCCCTCCGCCGCAGACTTTGCCACTCCTCTTCACCTGAAGGAATAGAGTATTTCATATACTGGGAACTGATTTTCGTCATATTTATCAATATGTAGATGAATGTTGTCGTTTTAACGTGAATGTTGTCGTTTTAACGTTTCGTCGTTGGACGGATTAAATTTGACATTTGGGAGTATTTTTAAATAAAAGCATACCGTTGTCTCAATGCTTATTACAGAGCATAGATATGGAACTGTACTATAACTGTAGAAGACAATAACAGTAGAAGAATCAAGAAAGAAGGCGATCATTTTCCGTAAGAAAGGAAAAATTAAGGAGCTCATTCCGAATTACGAAAATGTTTTAAATTTAAAACGATATAAATAACATTATTTATAAAGCATTAAGGAAAGGTTTGAATACTTTGCAGGATAAACTCCTGAGACTGATCCCAAAGAGGGTTATTTTTATTTTTTCACACTTGTTATTATTTATAAAAGTAAATTTATCCCTTTAAATTTAAATACCCTATTAATAAGTATAATTTCGTACGCAAAACTAAAAATTAGAAACAAGCATACCAACATCTATGAAGAATATTTCCTGAAATTAAAACTTTCGTTGGATAGTTGAGTATAAGCTAAATCTCACGACATATATTTTATGAAGTGAAGAATAAATTATTGTAGCTTCATTTAACCGAAAACTAACTAACTTGAAAAAGAGAAAGTATTTTGTTACCTGTGGCGCAGTTTCACAGCTGAACAGTCAACCCGACAGATTCTACAAATTACCGGTCAAAATATTTATATCATATTGATTATACCTTTCTGACCGGTGAAAAAACATCGTGTTATATCGTCGCATGATTAACTGAGGAAATTCTTCTATCGTCTTTCTTACGGAAAACTATGGACACTCACTTCACTGTCGGGTCTCGTATCTGGGAAGTTCCTGCTTTTTTCCACTTGACTTCTTACTTTTAGAAACATCAAATAGTTAACTAAAATGGAATCGAGATAAAGAGTTCTGACGGGTAATTTGCCGTGCCATCTCCATCATTTCGGTAATCGTATTTAATATGTTCCCTGCTCTCTTTTCCTCTACCTATTCTACGCAGAAGTCTAATTAAAGCCGAAGTTCTTATGCGAGTAATCCGTCTGTGCCGCTTCTTAATCCGGGGAAAGTATCTTTTCCTTCCGACTGTTTTATGCTCGTATCGGAGCTTCGGCTCCTCTAAGCTCAGTCTGAGTACTCGGCGCATATTAACTTAATCGCGACACCTGTAAGCTTATCTCTCCATCTACGTGCAGAATAGCTAAAGATGGAATAAATCGATCAGAATTCCGAGGAATTCTATACTTTTGCTAAGTGCAAAACAGATATCGCTCCATCTTTTTTTGATCACCAGAGTTGAACGATAAAATAATTTTCTCTACTATAACAGCTTGCAAAAGGTATATTGAAAAATATTTGGTGTTAAAGACGCTTTCTTAAGAATTAGATAACACCTGTCGATAATAGCAGTTTTAACATCCGAATTTACTAATAACACTCACCGTAAAGACGATGTGACCGGCGCATGAATTAAGGGGATTCATTTCTCAAAGTTCGTAATTGACCTTTGCTGCTCAACTTGCGCGGTTGCATGTGCATTTTTCAGCCGACAAGCTTACATTATTTAAATAGAAAAGATTCTTCCACAGTAATGTTAGGGAAACACTAATGAGGACACCTCATTTGATTGACTCATCGACTTTTCTTGAACGATTGTGAATTTATCTCGAACTAAATGACCACAAAATGAATAATACTTGCTTTACTACTCTTTGGTGAGATATCTTGTCTGTAATACCATACCATCTTGCAATTAAAAACGCATTTATATTCAATCTGGACGCGAGTACGGGTTTTTAAAGAGTTAATAACTCTACAATTCGTCTTTCTCAAAATTCTTTCCAGAAGTGCGTAATAGGCAGGTTGCTCGCTGATGACTTCACAACTCAAATACCGAAGCGATGAGATTAGACTAATGCCTGTAATTAGTAAGGAAACACTGAAACTGTTATTTGGCATGTTTTTGCAGGACGTTCCTCTTAATTTCTTGTGCCCCATAAATTACAGATTCGACTTCTAGGGCGAATGTTTGATTTTTGGTTCCATAATTATACGCTCGGGGAACTGCTCGCAAACGGTAATCAAGCGTTAATAGAGACGAGTACGAAAAATGCCGGAACACTCTTGTGATGGTTTGGTGAAAAATCTGAACGTGTCCATAATTGAGTTAGTTTGCTACTAATTGGTCCACAACTTTTGGTGTCAACTCCTCAGCGTTGTAGAAGATCTTAATTCTGAAAATTGAAACGAAGCAATACATTTTGAAGGGAGACTTGAACGCCTGAAATTTGGCATTCATGTCGCTGGGTAATTGTAAAGGCAGCTGCTCCACGGGGTGTAAGATTCGAATTTCTGAATTAGGCTGTATTCATTTAATGTAATTAACTGAATATTCAAGAAAATATGAATCCTACTTCTCCTTAGAAGATCGCATGTAGGACAACCCCCATTATGATACCCTCAGAGTTCATGGAAATCCAAAACTGTTAATTCAAGTATATTATCAAAGTAAAATGGCACAATACCTTATCCATCATTTTAGCGAGATGTTTCAGCGAAAACCCCGATTTTTTCTTCTTTTTACTGAAATGGACCAATTTACAATATTACTAATGGAACCGATTTTTAGGTAAAAATCCAACAATTCATGCATTTTGTTCTTAATACATCTAACTACAGCTAATTATTTAAATTTATGATAATATATTTACTATGTTCCAGAACATCTTTCTAACTCTCGTACGGTTTATGAAAATAATATATTTACCCTTCACTGAAATCGACATTTAAAAATACGATTGACGTAATTTTGAAAATTTCGGGCAAGAAAAGGCAACCAAGCAGTTTTTACGACCAAGTACGTTTTCTTTTCTAACATAAGAAAAACGTATGTGATTTCTTCGCATGCTTTCTGGGAATACTTCAGTTTCCCCAATCATCACATTAACAGTGGCACATGAGCGAATTAGAAAGTGATAATCGGTCGTCTCAATACGTACGTAATTCCAAAAGGGCCACCAGAGTGCGAAATATCAGCGAAAACGCCGTGACTGGGGGATTAATCTCGATACAAGAGCTATTACAGTTAGACTTAGTCGCTCTTCCCGGATGGGATAAAAAAGTGGCAATGAATTGGCTAGTTAGCCGCGGAACTTAGTTATTTCGCAGCCTGCGGCGCATGCGATTTAGCTGCTCGTAGATCTCGTACGCGTAAATGTAAATCTCGCCGCATTAACATTTCAGCCGGCCGCTTTATTGTATGTAAAATACATCAGTTTGAGAGTAAGGCATTCCGAATGAGAGTGAACGGCGCTTGATTTCCATTTGCGTAACATAAAAGAGCTCGTTCTTTTCGGATGGGAAGCGAGTACGCGTGGTGAGTGCCAAGGCTGAATCGATCACCAAGTGTGAGAGGTCGTGGGTCGATCCAGAACTAGCTCTCTCCCGCTCCCGTTCCGATTCAACCTTCCATAAATCGCCCATGACGTCAAGCCTTTTTGCGTGCGTGAAATCAGGAGGATGTATACCACGGGTGATTTTTCTTCCGGCGTCGCTGTTACGCCGCGATTTCGAGAAGGAAATCGCACCGGAATTTCCCCGTTTCAAATTCGTTCTCATCGAGACCTCGATTCAGGGCGAGATGCGTGGAAGATCGGAGGGGATCCCTGAGGTATTTCCGGAGGCGGTGTGAGTCTCAGTGATTCACCGCTGAAACCGCAAAAGAATTGGAGCAGTTGGATTAGGTGCCACTCCGATGACGCGCCTTTATCTGTCTTTTGTATTTCTTCGAAGAGTGGTGACCTGAAGTATACCGCACATGATTTGAATCACGCATTTCATGTTTTTCTGGTTAAAATTTACGGGTGGAAAACATCCGTGTATCTTAATGTTTTTGCTGACGGTTCCATATTGTTAACGCTACACCTTTTTATATAAATGTGGACATTTTTGGATGACCTTATGAGTCAGCCTTGACCACCTAAAATCCAGGTCTCTCTCAACCCATTTATTTAAATGCTGGCGTACTCAGAAGTCATCTTGAGATATGGATGAGGTCTTCGTTTTTGAGAATATGGATGGTTGACTTGGAGAAACTAAGTCCTTTTATTGATATCTCTATGCTTGAAATTGTCTGAGAAAGGGGTAGAAGTGTAGAAGAAATGAATTATTACGAATCTATTAAACTGGAGGTAAATAGGTTTTCTCCTAAAATTTAAAAGAATGCCGAAGGGCTCTTCGATATTTTTTCAGGGGTACTATCTATCCCTTATTACTCCCTACCGAATAAACCACTGAATGATCGTATTAATGGTTTTAAATGAAGTTATTTTCAATTCGTGAAACGTTTAGCTGTTAATATTTCTTTCTAGTTATGTCCTTATACTAAGAGAGATACAAGTGGATTATTATACGTGATATCATCACTCATATGATGACGATGATGCAAGAATCTCATAGTAGGATTCATCACTCATATTTTTAAGTAATTCACATTCTCATCGAATAGAGATTAAAGCCATGTATATGTAATTGAGCCTTTCAGTTTTTCCATTAACTATTCAATTTTCCATGAATGTTAGGAGACGTATAAAGTAGCATTCCAGAAGAATTTCCATAAGAAAGGCAACTCTCAACTACACTGTGAGATGTTTTATCGTTAAACTTGAACTTGCGGAAACGAGAGCTTCATCACTTTAGTCACCTTGCTTCACATAAAAACGGTGAATGACTCACGGTGATACAGCTGTAGATGATTAACATTCTTTTTCCGTGATTCGCTCCTTCATTTCGAGCGAGAAGTTTCCCATCGTTATATTTTAGTGATCTCAGAGGTCGTGGGTGCCTTTCCTTTAATCGACTGAGTTGCCTTTCGATTCAATATTCCTCCATCGCAAGAAAAGTTATTGGATTTGTTCACCTTGAACGCAGTGCTAGGGAGCGGGGTAAAATGTTTTTAAGATAAGTAGAATTTTAAGAATTAACTTTCTCTTGCATTCCTCCCGGTTTATTCCTCTTAGAGGAAGTAATATACTATCTTAGAATTTGCAGCAATATGTAACAGGAATAGCCTCCTTGTAGGAGAGATATAAACCCTGCATAATATTTGAGCGACTCGGCTTATGATGTATCGTATCTTAATGCTATGGAGATTAAAACACCGGAAGTGACTATTCCTTTCCACCTCAATCTCCAATTAAAGTTTCGATTGGTTTTTCTCGGTAGAATTTACTGACTGATGAACGGTGCAGTAATTGATACACAGTCATCTGAAACCTCTTTCCGCTTGTATACTGAAAGTTACGAAATGTAATTCACAGGCGTATACAATTCCAGATTAAAGCGTTCAGGTTTAAAATTACACTATTTCACCGATACACAGATATTATCGAGACAAAAGACCACAGAAAAGTGAAGTGAAAAAAACTTCGAATAAGAATATTCGGCCGACGCAGCTCGTTTTGTCCCGTAAGTGATTGCAGGCCCTACCTCGAAACACAGAGTAAATATAAAATCCCCGTAATATATTCGAGAAAAAAAAAATTTCCGAACCAAATGACGGGCCAGAAAATTACAATTCATTACCAGCTCAAATTGAACGGCGGTACTAGAATGAAATTTCTCGAAATCATCCACTCCAGGTCAACTTTACCGAGAAGCGGAAAAATGTCGAATAAATTAGCAGGTGGGGGAAAGCCCTTGTTTGCTCATCCCCCACCAGGCGCCATATGGCCCATGAAGAGGTGTACTCGGGAAGCTAATGAAATGTAAGTCATGGTGAATCACGAGGTAAATCGCCGAGGTGCATCACTTGGTCGTGTCTCGGATGCAAATTCGCGCTAAGAAGGAAGGCGATTTGCAAATGAACCGGAAGGTGGCCACGTCTCTCCTTTGAGGGAAGCAGACGTTTTCCGCATGCTCGTGAATGGAGCCACACCTTCTTCTTGCGGCCGTCGCGCAGTTTCTTTGTTGGCCCGAATCGGGAGCGTCTCTCCCTCCGCCGTAGCACACACGCGAGCGGGACTCATTCACATTTTTTCGCACTCGGCAGAGGCCAACGGCGGTAAGTCGCCGAAACGCAAAGCGGGGAATGCCGTATCACTTCTTTTACTTTCCACTCCTTCCATAACGGTACGTTTAAAGGTTTCGTTCATTGCAACGATGCGATCGCAAGAGGGAAGAGCAGTTTAAATCAGCGCAACCTTTTCTCTCAGGCAACTAAAGTTCACCTCGAGCGAGGGATACTCATTTAAATATTAGCTCGACTGTTCGTTTTCGTTCGTTTTGAATAGAACGACGAGAATCACTTCTTATCCTAAGAACACTTGTTTACGAATCGGAACTCGTCGGGATCCGCTTACTTTACAAGTTGCGTACAACGAAACTCTTTAATTTGGAATTTCTACAGAAAAAATGAGTTGCTTATAGGATAGACCATAAGTGTCTAAATGGTTAAAACTACGATGCCACTAGGGAATAAATTTTGAAGTGATTCCACCAGGAGGAACGGTTAGATTGTTTAATTAGGGACTTTGGTGAATTAACACCCCCTGCCATATGCCTTACGGGAGTTTGCGGGGTATTTATGTAAATGTATATTCCAATGCTCTATCTTCTGAAATGTAATCGTGAGGAGAACTAAAATATTACCATTCATTGTGAAGGTATTAATTTGGGAGACGCAAATTTGGCTTCTACGAATTGAACTGATACGAGTAGTTTACTCTCCAACATCCACTCTGTAGTCTCCTCCTTTTCTATTACCATTCATTGTGAAGGTATTAATTTGGGAGACGCAAATTTGGCTTCTACGAATTGAACTGATACGAGTAGTTTAATCTCCAACATCCACTCTGTAGTCTCTTCTTTTTCTATTTTTTTATTGTTATTCTTTCTCTATCTTTACCCACTTTTTAAAAAGACCAAGATGTTTGATGTATGAGGAGACATTTTAGTCTCAATCTCCCCTGGATAAAGACGTATTCTATTCTTTTTTATTTTTTTGTTTTCTGTTTTTTCTATTTGGTCTATGTCATTTCGCGTCGGGTATTTTCATCTAAGACCCGACCCATCGTTCTTCTTTTGTTTCTGAGGCTAATGGTTGTAATCGCGCCAAAGCTTCACTGCCCTGCCATTCACAAAGCTCTGATGATGCTCTCTTAGAGAGTGAAATACGTATAAGCAAGTAATTCCTTCTTGATGGTTTTTGGAGTTTTTTACTGTTCCAGTATTCTATTCTATTCAATATAATGCGATTCAGATTTAAGGGTAGTCTCTTTGAATAATATACGTTCAAATGGGAAAATCGTTATTTATACAGGAAAGAAAGACAAAATTTAGACCTACAAGGAACCTCCTCTTACACTAACTAAGACATTTTATCGGTCACATATTACGTGGTGCAGTGGTGTGGAGGTAGTAGAGTAGTGCAGTATAAGTAATCCTTTGTAATATTTTTCAGAACATATTCAGGGTAAAATTCAAATGTATACGTTGTTAAACATATCCGTGATTACAAATTCAAATATCCAAAATTTTTAGAGGCAATGATTCTTATGAATAAATTCATTTGTTACGTTATGTTGTCCAAGGACAAGGTGACCTGCCGGTGGTCTCGTGGACGTGTCATGTATAAGGATGCTGCAGCACTCTAAATTATTCCGCTCCCCGACCACGCTTAATTCCCCATCCTATGGTATTCTACATCTAACCCATCCTCTTCCCAGATCCTCAATCACTTCCAATTCCGCTCGGTTCATCCTAATCTCTTCGTCCCCCTCGCTCCTCCAATCGGAAAGCAAGAGACAGTGCCGCAGCGCAGCGAGAGGTGTACAGGTCGATCTCCTCCCGGCCACAACCCTAACCCCGCTGCGTAAATTAGTGCGGCTGCAGTCCCGTTAGAAATAGTTTCGGACAGGTTGGGTGAGCGGGGTATTGTGGGTAGGGGATAGAGGAGAAGAAAGAATAGGACTGCCACCCGTGAGGACGTCCAAGGAGGGGTAAAACCCCATCAGCTTTCCCTAGTCCTCCACACCACGGGCTTCCTGCAAGAACTTTCCTTAAACGAGCAAAACCGCACTACTAATCTGCTTTTCCACGCTTATCTACTGGAGTTTACCGTTTTAGTGTGCTAAAGGCAAGCCTTCCCTTCCGGAAGGGGCAATGGCCCTCCGAAGTGCGTATTTGCTTCCCAATGGTCACTTTCCCGGAATTGACGGAGGTTTCCTCGCGCTGACTTCCGGAGGCTGTCAAAATTCCTTAGTATATACAAATGTCAATTAGAACGATGACTGCAGTTAGGCGACTGTTTCCAAGTCTCTCGCGTCATAAATTTTAGGTGCCATAAAAGTAATCCAATACGCTTATCATTGGATTATTATGTTCCCAATCTGCCTGATCCTACTGCATGTTGTTATTTAAAGGATTGGAGAGTAAACCATATCGAAATCAAACGCACATTATTTTATAATAGAAATATAAATGAAATAAATAAATAAAATATATAAAGTCAATTTTTCAAGAGTATTAAATGGAAAGCATTAAAATAATTTTGGTTGGTAAACAGCTAATCTGTGTTAAATATGATTAAAATCTATGGATGAAGCCTTCACTTGGTGGAACTCCATACTATGTGATTATGCGAATAACTATGCAAAAGCTCCACAGTAAATATGATTAATATAGACGCCGAAAAAGAAGATAATAAAACTTATTAATCCAAGAATCTAGGAAAGGATTGATGAAGTAGCATGAAATTTCATCCATAGTTAGAGGAAATCAAAGCATAAAGTTCAAGGAAGTAAAGCATAACTATATTATATAAGTATAAGACATATCATGTTAAGTGGCAATCTCTCTATTTACGAAAAAAATCTTTATTTTTACCTACACTTACGTAAACTTTTTTTATATTTTCAGGTCTTCCAAAATAAGGCTTCAAAACCCTTCATAATTTACCCTATTCTCTTCCAAAATCTGTACGCATAATCTCGTCTACCAATAAATATTTCTATTTCTTTACTTAAGATGTTTCCTCTGATATGACTTTATTTGCTTTCGGGCCGTGAGATAAATAATTAAGCGATATTTTTCCAGAGAACGGAAACGGATGGGACTCCAGCCATTAAAATAAACGACACAACGTTTTTATAAATCCACGCGCAGGGATCCACTAAAACGAACTCTGGTTTTGACACTTGAGATAGAAATATCATCGGATTAAAGAATACGCGCAGAGTTTCGACGCAGACAAAACTCATGATGAGAACAAACGACGTTATCTGGAAAAGAGAAACGCGTTCTTCCTTTTGCATTTCAATGCCTCCACATGTGTCGCCAGAGAGTCTCATGTAGCGAGTAGGAATAATGGCTTATAACCGAGCTAAATCTTAAAAGAGAGTAGAATTTAGGAAGCGATTAGCATTTCAGAGGGAGTGACCACATAATTGGCTTTTAAATCTCTTGCTCCCCACTGGAAGACCTTTAGCCTAAAAATGCCTTTCTTTCACTAATGTTTCCACCTCCATTCCAGCGACCAGAGGACTTTTTCTTCACGACGGGGCGCATACCCTAAATCTGCCACCCTTGCCCCTTCCTGCACCCTTCCATTTGCCCCCCGCATTCCTCCCCACGCTCTCACGAGTGCCCCTTTTGACTTTTCGAATATCCCAGGCAAGACGCCATCGATTCTTGGAATCATATTGAGTCGCTGCGCATGAAGTTATTCCCCACCTTTATTTAACTTTTAAAAGCATTGGAATGATTGAAAATATGTAGTTCATGTCATGATAAATCTAATTAGATAAAACAGCTTATGTAGCTCATGATGAATTCACATTTGAATATATTTTATGCCTAACATTACGGATAAATACACCGAATACTGCTCGTACGCTAAAAGGTAATTGTCAGCATTTCTGGTTCCGTGGAATAGCAATAGGATAATGAGCATGTTCCACAAATACAACAGCTTGGTTGACCGAGATTTTAACTTTGAAAGTATATTTGACTACATAGAAAAATCCATTCTTCCAATCAGGCAACGATAAATAATTTCCCGATATTTTCAGGAGATTTTAAACATCTTCTTAACCACATAAATACAAAATATACGGAGATCACTCTTCGATGGCGAAAGAATGGTTATTTGTAAGATCATACGAAATAGACTTGAGTAATGTATTAATTACAAAATCATGCATGGATGGAATGTATAAGGAAATATTTTTTATAATGTAGCTTATTGTATGCAAGGACTAAAACGAGGAAAAATAAGCCCTAATCAAGCCCTGTGCTTTTCTCGTGAATTCCTTAATTATGGCTATTCAGAAATGAAAATTCCCAAAATTAGGGTTTATCTCAATTGCTTTTACCCTGAAACCTGCCTGAGGCATGTGGTTAGTAATGTACTAATAACGAGGCAGCGAGCTCGGAAATGTTTGCTTTGCTAACATTCAGAGAAAAACAATTTTAAACACAGCAATGTACATATACATGCATCGACTGATCTCATTTTTCGTGATTGCTACAGTCTAGTATCACTGCCGACGGAGAGCATTTACTCCCTTCTCCCAAGTTATAGACATGGATTCCATCTATTTTCGATGATTTGGAGACGAGGTGGAGAAAAAGACTCCCAGAGCTCTACATCTGTCCCTTTGGCCTTGGCAGTCGCTCAGAATATTGGAGTGTATAAGGATGTGCCCACCTCCAAAGAAGCAATAACGGGGAATGGGCCAATAAGTAAGGGGGCGAGGGGGTGAGGAATGAGGAGCGGAGGCAGGGACGAAGAGGAGAGGTGGTTAATTCGGTAGAGGTCGAGAGGGCGGCGGGACAGGGCTGGTGAGGTGTATATTGGCGTTTACCAATGGTGAACTGGGGAGAGAAGAGCTCTGGAAGGACCCCGAGGACGTTATTAACGAAGACGTTCCAATGCCCTAATATTTTTGACGTGTCTGAGAGCAGTTCATGTCTCCTCCACGAAGCGTTCTCATTACTCTCGGACGAGAAGAATCGACTGTGGCGAGGAATTCCTAGGCGTTGCCACCGTCCCGTTGTGCCTCTGCAGACGTTGATAAAGGAAGAATTCGTGGAATGAAATGGCAGATGTTCGGAGAGTTTAGTTTTTAATTGTGCGAGGGTACGCGCCGCCAGCTCGCTGTAGATGACGGAAGTTCCGGTGAAATCAAAGACTGGTTACGATAGCGAGGCAATTCACGGAAAGATACGTGGACGTGGAGCAGTAAACGATGACATCATTTCCCCTGAGACGTAAAAGATGTTTAATTTGCTAATACAAGATGAAGCGTTTCTTTACATCAATACGCATTCATTTGAAATGTAAGGAATGCCTTAAAAGATATAGGAACACTCTGCCTACTTTTCATTCTACTACATATTATTCAGTGAGTTTACCTATAAATGATATAATGAAGTAAATAAATGTTAGCTTTTCTGGAAAATAAAAAATGCAATAGTACGAAAGAATAACTAAAAATACGCGTTTAGGCTGTCAATATATCGTATAGCATCACACCTAATAATGAATCTCACATACAATATAAAAAAGGAAGCAGTTGCCTGATAATCTGAAATCGGCTAACAAGATATTCTTATTCAACAGCGATAACTGTGTTTTTTCATCAAAGGAGAAAAGATTCGTAAAATAATATCCGATAATGCTATTGGAAACGAAATATCTCCAGCACCTGAGCAACACCTGTTCCCTTTTCCATTGAGTTGTTGATGTGAAGGCAGCGGAAAATTTCTGCTGCCGTTATCAACCGATCTCACATTCTGCCTCATATTTATATGGTCACTCCAAAATCCAAATGGACGCTGCAAATTTAAAGATGTAGACCTATCTTCCTGCATAAATCAAGATGTAGATTTTCTTAAAACGCTGCTTCTTACTATCAGTATTAGGAAATAAAAATAAATTATCGTGGAAAATATATTACTGTTGCGATAAAATATCTCTATAGCAAATAATAAAAAGGAAGGTGGGGATTTCGGTATTAATATTATTTCAATGTGTCACCAATAATCCAAAAATGGAATGACGGCCTAGAGAGCATCGGTCACAAGTAGGAAGATATTACAATAAGTGCATCATAACCGGAAAGAGGTCAATTTTGGACGTACCTCACTACTGTAAATTTACATTAGTCATTTGATATGACTCATATTATTTGCGATAATTTCAGGTACAAGTAGTTGTATTCTCGGTTATTCAAGAATATTTAGTTATTATTATATTTATAAAGATATATGCAATGTAACTCCACCATTGTTAAACAGATAAAATACTTAGAAATAATTTCAATATATCTTTAGAATGAACCGTGGCGACTTTATCGAAAGTACCAAAACTTAACGCAAGATTACGAAGTACATACATACGTAAGAGAGGAATAAGTCGGATGCGTGAAAGCGTCACTGTGAGGCGGAGATGTTGAGTAGGCACTAGGGAGTAATGGGACGCAAGATAAGAAGTCTTTTGGGAGGAAGGAGCTGGTCCACAATGTGGGAAGGGACGTTATGGAGTGAGAAGATCGAAGGACAGCGAGGTCATAAGGAGGGATTTGGTAGCGACGAGGAGGGGACTGAGAAAAGTGGGGTCATAAGTAGTCCGATCCCGAAGCTTCAAAATATATATCGTCGTGTAACAGCTTGCCATGGTAGAGCGTCGCCTTCTTACCATCTTCCATTAGTGGACTTTCATCCGAGTTCATCCGCCTTTCTCAATCCACGTGTCAACTTAGATCAAAGAGTCAGGGGATGAAAGGGAGAGCAATCGAATTCAGGTTTATTCCTGCCACGGTCCACCTGTTGGTCTTGAGAATCAGTAATCCTAATTTGAGAGATAAACCAAAAAAGACGGTTTACACTAACTTTTTTGTCGTAGTGCTATGAGGACTGGTGAATTGGTACCATTAAATGATTTAAAAAACTACACGTACCTATAAGAATGATTAGAAACTCGGAGTAAGTAATGATTTACGATTCGCCTCATCCTAAGACTTTGACATAAGAAGATGTATATCAATAGGTATGCAAAAACAATCCAAGAAGAAAGTGAATGAAGTAGCGTACTTCTTGCCTCATACATACTTCCCTACATGAATAACACTAAGTGGTACTTGGCCGGAAAAATCGTCGATCTAGGGGACAAAACGTAATAACGGCCCAACTCGTGGAGAGAGATTCCAGATTTGACAGAGAAATTCAGAAAAGTAGCATTGGAGTTTTCTTTAAGAGTGAAATGAAAACATCCAAGACAAGGCCTTTAGATGTATATATCGCCATACATTTATATGTTTTTAATCAGATTCTTTTAATTCCAGCAGAATTAGATCGCGAACTCCTGGATGGATCGCTAAAGTTTTTCTGAAAAATCAATGCAAAAGCAAAGAGTTACTTTAAATGTTTTCCTCTCTGGCTAAGAAAGGCCAATAAATATCTGAGTTAGAAAAAGAAATGGAGTGAAATCAACCCCCACCTCATTCTCACACGCCGCTTGTGGCACGGGTAAATGTAAACCTAAACTCTTACGAGCGGTTATCCCATCGCTGATGCAGCACAAACTGAGGCGTAACGAGTGAACATTCATATTTTTCTTCACTCGTGCTCTAATTAGACACTTCTTACGAGAAATGTCATAAAAATTGAAGAGGTAAATGTCATTAAATCCCACGCTTAACTGATGAATAAATTGGGAGTGCCATCAGTGAGAAATGTTTGGTTTCCCTGCCTTATTACTGACGCAATCAGGCTCTCTGTTCATCAAGTCACTAAGCTCACAAAGGTTAATCGGAGAAAGCACAGAAGAGCAAAACTAGATTTGGAGCGGGTGACCTCATTGATCGTTTTAAATGCTCTCCACCTGCATATGATCCAAATTGTGAACTCAATATCAGCTGTGCGAGTTGCTGTAACAGATTTAATACCATATTCAGACCTGTTCGTAAATAAGATTTTATGTATACTATAGAAAGTGAAATATTGTGGTCATAATAGCTGTAAGGTAAATTATAATGTGATAGCTTGATACTGTGGTGCATTTTTAAATCCCTACGCATAGTGTTGCGTTTACTTCCAATATAATATTTAGTTTACACTTGTATGAATCTATTATCAAATATCTGTGGCATTAATTAATCAGATTCTTTAAATAATACGCGATGAAAGGCTGAAGGAATTTCCATTTCCATAGCCAAAAGATATCTTTTCATACAGATTATAATCCAAAAAAAATTACAAGATTCTGAACTGGCAGGCTTTGAAGTCTCCAATGTAATCAGCATGGAAACCTCAACGACTGCAGTATCCATTGATTTTGCTCGATTACTGCCCTTAAGCTTGTTACATCTTAGCGAATGTAAAAACAAAATAAAAGATAAAAAATGATGACTTCATTCGCATCGTATCTGGAATACGTCCATAATGGGGAGGTATCATAATCGATGCTGATAAAAAACTATAACAAAATACTCCTAATGGAACATCACATCGTTCAGCGTAATTACCAATTCGTCATCCTCTATTGCGAAACATTTTCTCGAAATATTCTTATGAAGGAAGCCTGAGCTGATTGATAGGATCAAATTTTTTTGCGGAATGAAAGTTGTGAAAGGGATGTAACTATTAAAACTTGCAATAAGAATCAACCAGGAACTGTGATTTCTCATTCTCTATGACCGATCCCTCTTTATCTCTAATACTTTAAGATACGGGCATCTACTATACATGGAAGTAAATGAAACTCATTCTTCTCCCTCTGCCGTGGGAGTAAATCAGATATATCGGCTGAGATTGATAGAGGTTGCATGATTTGGAATTACCGACGTGTAAAGACAATTAATATTCCCGCATTTGAATGATCTTCTGATAGTTTCTTCCCTCTTTGCTCTACTTCAGTAACATAATAGCTCAAATATCTTTATTACAGAACTCTATGACTTACAAAATGAGCAGGAGCGGATAACCTTAAATATTACAAAATAATTAAATAGGTGTAAGATTAATCTGCGACTTCTGGTACTAGTTTGTAAATCTTTTCCCCTTTAAAATAAAGGTGGTGTAAAATGTTATCTTAAAAATTCTCAGCCTGAAACTGATTCAAATTTGAGCAACACGAGCGCTGGAAACCAGCAAAAATTTTAAATCGCAATGAAGGACGTTATAGCAAAAAATGCTTGAATTACTTTTCATAAAACACGATCATTTACAAGGCAGACTGGAGATCTTGTTTTTTAATCCGTAGTAATTACCTTAATGCATAAAAAAGAAATCAATGTGTCAATCCTGAGTTTTAGTATCCAGAAGAAACAATTTTGCAAGTTATGCAAACTTCGAACTTACAGCACTGTCGAACGGAATGAATCGTATCCAGGGAAATAGGAAGGACAGCCGAGTCCCCCAGTTTTCATAGAACAGTTAGATTGACATGTCAATTGACATTGATTGATTGTATTTAAAGTCATCTTGATCCTTTGCTGTAGTCGTACTTGATTTTGCTACCATAACTATCATTTTCTATATGCACTACAAATCTGAAACTGGGAACTTGGTTCAAGAGTAATCCACCATAAGTGCGCCTCATCGCAATTTACTTATCCTCTCCTTCACTTCCCCCACTTGTCCCAAAACTCTTCCGCTCATTGCGTGTTGCTCCGTGTGAGAGCATTTGTGAATGAGGCAAGGACGGCTGTCAACTCAGCAACCCCTAACCCTTCTTTCAGACACCCCACTTCTACCCGTCATCCTCAATATTTTACTACTCGTTTTCCAGTGATATTCACTACATTAACTTCCCATCTTTTGCTAAGCATATTCTAGTTTATATATAATGATGGAATTTTTTACGAAAGAGAGAGGGCAGCTTAAACAGCCAAATCGCGACTCAATATCAATTTCTCCCACTCCTTCGTAGTAGTTAATGCGAATAAATCGATACATACCTAATACACAATGTTCTTGCTTATACCTTAAGGAAAAATTTTGAGTCATAATTTTTGGTTCATATACAAGAGGTTCTTCTTTTATTTGTTTCCTTCAAAATGGAGACTTTATAAAGAAATATGTAATTTAAGTGAACCCTCTTTTAGACATAAGTAAAATAATAATGTTCATGCTCAATTAGAAACACGGGAATACACCATCGCTATCATTTTTAATTAGTATCTAAATATAATATACGAATATCAGATTTTAATATATTCAAGTACGCAGATATGTGGTTCTCCAAATATTTAAATAATCACGCAATAAGATAATCATTTACAAACCATTCATGATGATTCTTAGTTATGTTATCACAACGCTTGTAAACTCCACAAAAAATTAACCTCTGGAGGCCCATCGATTCTGCTTAACCTCCGATAAATGTAAAGAAGTGTAAAAACAGTATCTGTCAATCCACTCTCTCGGGAATCATATTACTGATATAGAATTAAGAATTCCAAAAATACAATTAAATCTAAAGAACGCGCAACTATTATAACCAGAGCTGAACTATTCCCGCTCACGTACGTAAAATATTAGCGACTTCTAAGGACGTCCATTTATCTCTGGAGTGCACGCTATGCGACTGCATAGTGTTATCTCTCGCAGAAGCGGAGGATAGCACTGGAAGTGCTGTCAACCTACGATCACTTTATTAATGATTCCAGTTTCCGTGAGAACGGGAACGGTTGAGGTAAATCTAGATGGCCGAAGAATGGAGGAGATAATTTCATTATCATTTAGAATCTCGCATCGCTCAAGCATCCTCCAAAATTCATTGCGGTTCTTCCTCCTCATGCTCTCCTGTCTGCCTTTTAACCCTCCACAGACCTTCCAGTACAACGCAATGCGCCTGTACCGATTTTTCAAGATCATCATCATCCTCTTCACTATTCCTCCGCCCGGAGCCCCCATTTATTCGGTCTTTCTTCTCTTGAGTGCCGTCAGGGCCGTACGCTCACATGCCCACACATTGTGACCGAGACTTTTATAGAGTGGCAAAAACGGAAATAGTGAGGGAGAGGTGGAGAGCGCGCGCAAGGGTAATGGGACAAAGGACATGGAAAGATGCGTTGAGAAACCACTCTGCTTTCGTCGATTATTCCAAGTGCTCGGCACATTTAAACGATGGCATGGAGAGTAAAAAAGGCCAGAAGCAATTAATAATGGACACCTTACTGTTTCCAAGAAAAATCTTTGGAAACTTCAACGCCTGAAACGCAACGGCTTTACTTGCTCATTACAGTGAAACATTTCAGAATATTTAAACGTAATGTCGGCAGAGTAAATTGACATGGAATGTTTAAGTTGACATATCTGCAGCCTTGTTCATGTTGAAAAATCAAAATTATGTATTTCCCTAAAATTTTGATCAACGTTAGGGGGGAAGGGGAAGTAACTGGAATGAGGTTGCGGGTATACACAAAACTTCATTTAAGGATACATTTAGAAGCTAAAGCGATACTTAAAAATGAAAAAATATGAAAATCGACTATTGTGTGAGTTATTTTTATTGGTAATTTAAAAAAGTCATGCTGAAAATCTAAACTAATTCTAATGCATATGTGATAATATGAATTATGTCTTCTTCCGGTAATACAAACGAAAAGCATTGCCATTAGTAGTGAGTTTCATTTTTGACCTCATTTAATGATAAAGGTTAGTATGAAGTTACTCGAAGATAAAAGGTGTTCAGTCGACCAAATAGTCCTGATATTCTGTTAAACATATTCTATGATATATATGAGATATGATAGTACAAAGTAAAATGAAGTTCCAGTTAACTGCAAATTTAGATATTTGGCTCCGATGTACATTCGAAGATATAGAGTTTTTTAACGAGCACGTAATCCTCACGGAATACTACGTCAATGTGACACTCTTAAGGTATCTTTAAATCTAATTTAAACACCATGCAAGCCTCCTTTCGGCGTGTGGCACAAAGGTGGGGTGATCAACTAATTTATTTGTGTAACAAAGATTACTTAGGTCAGTGTAATTTTAAGGAAGGTGGGGTTGTATCGAAAATAAAGTTACGCCGAATACCAAAATAAACTTAGGAAAGTTATCCATAAATATCATTTCCTTAACTTTTCGCGGGAATGAAATGTAGTATTGTACAGCCGACACATGGTAGCCCCTTCTTCGGAATGTGAACGCATTGGCTACCTAGAACCGTAACGGTCTGAGCGTAATGCGCACCCACAATCTGCTCCTTTGGTATTCGACGGGTGTGAAATGGAGTAAGCCGTCCGTGGAAGGGCGCGGACGGTTGCCATGAAAATGTGTGTGCTTACGATTCCAGGAGTATGCCCATGGGAAAAGGCTGTGACACACGCAAGGCAAACGATGATCGGTGTCAGAAGGCCGGGGAAGATGCAACCACATGCGGAGATCCCTGAAGATTTCTCTCCACTTGAGTAATGATCTTTGACACTTGGTTTTTTAAGTCCACCCTTGGTAAGGGAGTGGGGGACGGCAAGGGTGAGGGCGCCCCGGGGGCACAAAGAGGAGTGGAGGGGAGCACCAAGAGGACGCAATGGAGCAAAGGACAATACTTTCGCTGCGTCCTATAAATGATCAGGCTTTATCGCACCCATAAAGGTTCCTGGCATTGAATGACTTAACTGACAGTTAGACAGATAGTTACCTCCTATGTGTTTCACAATAACTTTCCGAAAACATTCATGTTGATACCGCATCGGATTACTTTTTTCTGCTCCTCAGCATCGCTCGTATAGTTGATGGGGGCATGGATCGAATCTTCCTTGGAAACGGAGATGACATCTGACGCTCGGAGGACTACCCCTGAATACCGCCGCAAAACGTTATGAAAGATCTAGACCGAAGAATGGCAGTTATTTTGGTAGCATCCGCGTTTTTCAAATTAATTATTTTAAATACTTAAACAGGAAATACTATTCCAGAGCCAATTTTAACATACGTCGTAAATTATCACACCGTGATTGACAACCTTATTCTTCAACGAATAGAAAATAATAGAATTATTAACGCTCATGTCTTATCCCTTGAAAATCTTATTTCACCCACTCAAAAGTATCTGCCGACTTGATCCTCAAAGGAGCAACATTTTCGTAAATAGCGGCCAAAATGAATGCAATAAAAACTATTACACGGAAAATATGGTAGCTTGAAATTTAAGAATAATTTAATTGAACGAGGTTCACTCGAATTAGATGTAACTGCTTACTCTCCATAAAACTTTATTTTAATTTACTTTTTCCTATATATTTAAATAATTTCTAATTTCTGAATTTATATAACTGTGCACTATGTGCGACTTCAGAGGCCCACATCGCCGAATAAAGTTTTATAATAATAATAATATTAAAGAGTTTTATAAAAAAACGATGAGTAATTTATGTTCTGTAACAATTACCTGTAAATCCGAAATCAGTTGTCGATAGAGCTTAATAACTTCCTCAGCAACGATATCAGTACATTTAAATCACAAATTATTGCGTTTTGTACGTAGCAGGATGTAAGTGCATCAAAAGTACACTCATAAAATATTAGCAAGACTCGTAAAATTCTGAACTAAGCAAAGAAAACCCTCCTTGAATTGAACAACAAATATAAGAATTCATCGTAATTTTGAGGATATTGAAAGATGTGTGAAACACGTTATGCAGAAAGAAAAATAATATTTAACCAAGTTTTTCGCGGATGCAGTCCATGCTAGTGGTACGAACAAAATTTACGTCGAGCAATTTTTCTCCTCAAGCCCTAATAAAGCGGACCGGGTTTGGAGGACTTGACTCAGCCTCCCTTCCTTTAACAACACTATCCTCTTTATGGACGAAAAATAAAATTTGTGGAACGGAGCCGTGGAGTATTTCCGTGCATGCGAAGGAGTGAGAGAGGGGTTTATCTTTCCAGAGCTCATCCTTGGCCGTCTCGGTCTCGAACGGTCGAAATAGGGCAGATGAAGCGAACTCAAGAAGAGGTCTGCACCATTGCGAGTGACAAACACTTTTTATGGTTCCTTTCCTTCCCATCTCCCTCTCAAAAAACCGATTCCGAGCCCACTCATTCACCTTGAGGTGAACTCCTCTGAAATCCTTTTCCTCCCTCCAAAATCTCGAAATCCCATCTCCTACTTCAAAAGAAAAATGTCTATCATTAGCTTTCATTGCTCTCTCGGTCCGAGGATGTCCCCTTAAATGAATCTTCCTTAGCGTCAACGTGGCCGAAAAAAAAATACTGACTCAGCCGGCTGGTATCAATCTTACCGTTGCGTTTTGGAAAATATCAGCAGAATGCTGTAATATGGAGGAAATCCTTCCTCTCTGAGGTTGATATATTGATGGGGTTTTTATTTGGGAAATATGCTACATTGGATAACTTTCTACCGGGCTTATGAACAGCTTTTGCGTCAAAACTGAATGAAATGGTCTTATAAGTTTAAAAAGTGTAAGAAAGGTATAAAATATTTCTAATCACATTTTTAAAGGCAGAATCATTTGAAAGCCAGTGAAACAAAATTATATCCGCTCCGGTATTACCTTTAGGGCAGCAACCCTTTCTGAAGGTTGTCTTCCTTAACATTGTCCGTTTCGCGAAAATTAACTTGGAACGAACATGTATTCTCCCAAGAAAATACCTGTGACATCTTCATATCTCCAAGTAATGACAATGGATGACGTATTGTCGAAATTCATTCAAACTGCTATATTTTTGAAACTCAAGACAAACGTTAACGCTTCACGACAAACCAATGACCTATTTCAGCTTTACATAATGCATTCACTTATAATACCTAATACTTATTTTTCCAATTACCACGCTCTGCTATACTGCTCTGTTTCCAATGTAACTTATAAGTGTTAAAGTATCACATTCGGGGATAACTTCGAAAAATATGAGAGATAATTGAAAACATCATCCGGTTTGCCTACTTGAAAATAGAGCCAAAAATCCTAGAATGCTACATAAAATCCGCCATTTAATTGCATCTTATTTACGAATTTCAGAAAACGCAGGAGCGAAAATAGAAAAATAGCTCCTACCAAAGAAGACATTTGCGTATACAATTATAATCGTATACAGTTATAATCTTAACCCGGACCAACACTGAAGACACAGGCACGATATCCCGAAACTGAAGTTAATAAGTCTTAAACCCTTACATTTCTACTTGAATACTTATTCGATCAGAAAAAAGTCCTTAGTAAGTATAGGTGCCAATCCTGTTAGCATCTCCGTCGGCGAATTTCTAACGCTAACGAAAATTTTCTACATAAAATAGATTTCTACCAGTCTAATGTAAATAAAGGAAAGCGAAGGAATTCGGAAGCCAAGCCTATTGAGTTTCGCCGAAACATCACTGAACATTCTATTGTCCGAGGATTCTGTCTGCAAATGCAGCGGAACAACTAGAATGTTTGCGCATCTTACTGAGTGAAAAATGTTTTAACATCCTTAGCCGGTTTCAATGGATGCTTTAACAGCGAAGCAAATTTCGCTAGGGCGGAAGTATTTTAGTCTCAAGAAAACAAATCCTATCCACTAAAATTCCGCCTAAAGAGATTAAATATATTTCTACGAAAGAATTTGCGTCCTAAACCCCTTCTAAAAGAACACTTTTGAATTTTGTTTGGATACTGTCGGAAGGTCTGTTACCAATGTTTATTTATTCTGAAGAACTGAAGAAGTTACGCAATGATGGAACTTGTGATCTATAAAATTTCGAAGCTTCTCCTTAAAAAAACAACTCCAAATGAATTTAGAAGTGTCATTTAAAACCCTGCAGGAAGTCTGCCAATGGTTACTATTAACTTTTAATTCAAAAGAAACAACAAAACCGTATTATAGAATTAAATGTTCATGGGCACTGCTGAGGCGTATTAAAGCGAATTTTATCGTATTCCCTTTGTAGTCAGCTATCGTGACGAAGAGCACAAATCTTAAAAAAATTTCATCCTACTCCGAATCAATCCCAAGTTCGCGAAAATATCTCAGAGATTATTGCTTCCTTTATCATAATGATATCAGAAAAAAACTTAATTCATTACCCTTAATGAGGATGCATTGCTATATCTTCTCCGCCTACCAACATATTCATTATACACGTGCATTGGCTTGAATTTCGTGAAAAACAGACTTAAGAATTCAACCTCAGGCTTAAACTATGTTTGAGGAATTCGATTGTCTTTAAATAAAATACTCAATGTTGACAACAAATGAATGGAAATAGATGAGAATCCTTGGGTGGACTTACAAACTCTTCAAGGTTGGGTTGAAGATAATTGTCTTATCATCTCATCCGTAAATATTTTTTTAAATGCCATCTTGATGTAAATTTAGGAAATGCATGGTGGTCGTGGGAAAACTTCACAATTTGATTTAATTCAAGTCCCCTATCGGATCCTAGGCAAATTGATTTTGCTAAAAAGTCGCCAAAGGGCGATTGGCGGCCGCCAGCAGTCTCTGTTGGTCAGAGAAACTGACGAATCGAACGGCAGCGATTTTTCCGGGATTAACTCTAGCATCAAGAGATATCACAACTTGTTAAACCACTCCGATTACCCATAGTTCACGCTACCCTTATTTAAATAGTTCCCCCTCCTGGATGTAAAAGGGTATGATGTCAAATACCCAGTCAGCGTACATGAGTGCTTAGCCATTACGCGGTTAATATATATTCCTTGGAATCAGAGTGAAAACTGGTGGAGAGCACACCGGGACGTTCTTCCCTGTTAAGTTGGCAGAGTGGAGGATTGTGCGCACGGCGCCTCGGGTTGTCCGCGCGACGACTATGTTATGGGCGCGTGATTTATGTGTCGGAGAAGTTGTACGTCCGACTCACTCGCAACGCGGAAGAGGAAGGGCTCTTGGAATGGGAGGCGAGTGTGGGAGGAGGGACGGAGATCTCCATTTTAAATTTAGAATGACTTGGCGATTCCCGCTCTCAATTATAGGGAAAGGATCTGAGGCTGCGATCGGAAAAACAATGAAGTCACCCCGCAATCGTGAGGTTTCCGCGGAAAAACTACCGATTTTCCGCAAATTATCGGATCGTGAGACTAAAAGCAGAGAGGATTCGCGCCTCCACTCGCCTTTGTTTTCGCAAGTTCAGGGTCTGGCCGTGGGGTTAATTCTCGGTTGTAGATGCATATGTACAAACGCTTCATAGCTTGAAAAGCGAGAGTATACCTTACTTTGATTATTATTTGCATGGTTTTCCACACGTGCCTGACACATGTGACCATCGTATAAATACCAATCTCCTCAGGAAATACGGACTACAATTCATTAAGTAATATATTACCTTATAATGAATTACAAAGGAATGATTCGAGTATAACTAGCAATTAGCGTAGCCTTCAGAAGAACCACGGATAGAAATTCCTTTATACCTTCAAAAAATTAACCATCCTAAAGATAGCACAATGTTTATTTTTAAAAACTTTGATAGTGGCACGACTAACTATCTGACGTTTATTTACGCATGAATACTTGAAATATGCGTTGATAAATGCGAAAGATTACAAACATGCGACAGGTGCATGGATGCTTTCTACATTGTACACCTCGGCTCTGTCTCCTCCCTCGCGACACCCCCTTTAAGTTAATTTTAATGAAGTAAATCAGTCCTAAGTCGTACTCATTCCTTTTTGTCTGTGATTCCTAAGATCCGTAACGAAGGTCAATTGTATGACCACTGCAATGCTAATATCTCATAATCATATTTCTATCCTCAATTTTCTTATTTTAAGATACTCATCCCTGCTATTACATTCAAGACTTAGGGAGTTGCACCCCGGATTAACTCACTTCGTTCCGAGATTTTAGCGAAAGATCGAAGAATAATTTATACCTCGTTGAGCGTGGAAAAGCGACGACCTATTGCGACTACTTACACGTCAATATCTGATTTACTTCAGCGCTAAAAATGCTCTTCCTAGAACACCCATCTAACACCGCCATACGTTAAAAGCTTTAGCACCTTGTTCCATGATTTCAGCGAAGAATTTTCTATTCTCCGGCAAATAGATTCGATACGCGTCAGTTCCGAGGGCCACACCTCGCGCTTCCAACACGTGGTAATTGGCGATGTCGTAGAGAATCGTTACTGTGTTGCGGAGGCGATGCTTTTCTTCCCTCACTTTCTTTCTCTCGACCAAGGGCCGTGGTTTCGACCCTTTTACCCGTTCTACTCCTACGCCTTGATGAGAAACACCTTGTTGAAGACACCGCGGCAATCTGGCGTGGGACGTACCATCGGCTATTACTGCTACCGAAACAAAAGAAAGGGCAATGCGTCCCCCGTCTCCGAGCTGTCTCGATGCGTCCGTTTGGGAAGGCAATCGAATGGGAAGAAATGATTGCGGATTACCATCTTAATCCGGAAGTTTCATCCCATTACAAGGCGCTCTAACCGCAAGGTTCTGCATTTCCGCGTATTTATTCCGATAAACGATTTCTTCCTACGTTTCGTCGCGGGAAATGATTTTTTCTCGTCGGCAGCACGTCACGCGAGAAATGCCCCCGAGCGCCTCCAAGTGGTGAAGAGGTAAAGGAGACGGTTGCTCATGGGGGGTGGAAGAGGACTTTCGGTTGTTATTGCGCGTCTCCGTTGTTTGGTGTCAATAAACCACGAAATGGGATCATTTTAATGCTCATTGATTAAAACAAAACTGGTAATAAGAATAAAGAAGCTGGTGGAAAAATGTAGCAAGGTTCGAGGAGATTTCCCAAATCACTATTCGGTTGCTTGAATAATGGGAATCTTCTGCTTCTCGGTGTCCGATTGACAACTTTTGACAAATTATACACCTCAGTAAAACGATTTTCAGGAAAACTAGCTTTCCGTCTAATAATCATTGCTTATCAGCTTCGTGAAAGAGCTATGAATATATGCTACGCCTCCTTTCATCCACTTTCTGTACTTTATTTAAGTTTCATTCAATCCCTTTTATTCCCTATTTTAGGAGGTGTGAATAATAAAAAATCGTAATGGAAATGACCGGATCCGTAGTTATCCGCTAATGATCAACCGATGAGATATTCCTGATTATGGAAATATGATAAGAAAATTTGAATATTACAGAAGCACTTCCACATTCCGCCTACCGCATTTCAAGAAATGAATATTTTGGATCTCCTTTTACACTAAACCGAAATAAAGAGAATTTAATAATAAAGAAAAAAGAAGTAACCTGATACCAAGGCAATTTGCCTAAACAATTTCTTTGTGCAGCTTGTTCAAAAATTTTAAAGCTGCCTTCCTTTTCTTAATCAATCAGTAAATATTTTGGAACTTGCAGGATAAATAAATAGAAACATATGAATTAATAGCAAAGGAGTAACTGTAATAACGAAGATTTCCCTATTTTTAGGAATCGGGGAAAGAATATTTTGTAGAACGCTCAAGCATGTGATAGTGCACAATAAATTCGAAAATTACAAAAGCGAAATGACGTAGCTCTCGAATACTAGTGGAAGAAATTGACAACATTTTTGAAGGATTTCCGAGTAAGGCACTGCAAATTATTCGGGGCAAAATGGCGGACATCCAGTGCGATTGGGAACTAATTAGCTTTAGTGTTCGAAGTAAAATTGCGGAATTGAACTTCGGCTTTTGTAAAGCCAAAAGTAACATATTTCATGCTTCTATAATTGAACTACGTACGTCTCAATAATGCTAAAGACTTAGGTCTATAAGATTAACTTGTTGCGCCGAGCATTCAAAGAAGTTGATACACTCACTATAGAACGTATAGTTTTTCTAAGATTCTCCCCCTTTCAATGGTTCTTTTTGGAAAATAATCATCAAACCTTGATCTTCCCATCCCCTTCCCCATTCGCCACAGTGTTTTCTCTAAAATCGTGAATTTACGGGGAAGGCCACAGAGAGAAATTCACGCCTCCTTAAGTGCCCCCTGAATGCACCAAAGCCGTGACTTAATCACGGATTCAGCATTGCATGCGATTACGGGGCCCCGAGGCGTCCATCGCGGACACTGGAGATGTGCATAATGCAGGCATCCTAGTGGGTCCGGGAAGGGGCATCCAGGGGCACTGGTGGAGGAGGAAGCGATCGGAGTGTTGCGGGTGCCCACGCATTAAAGGGGCAAAGTACACGCGAGAAAGCTCCGCGGTGCACTTGTACACGCGACATGGATGGGTGTGAAAGAAAAAGGTGAGGGAAGTGGGGGAAATTCTACGAGAACAAGGACTGACGGTGTTGAGGTTCGAAATGTTTGCTTCTTGGCAACGCATCCACTTCTCTCGATGTTCGCTCCACACTTCTGGTTACCCTTTACTCCAGCCGCTGTACATCATAAAGGAGAAAATGGTGCCCACTCGTGGTAGCTCGGAAGATTTTTAACACCTTCGTAGAACGATGAATTCAGCTTTTAAACTTTGAAAATTCGTCATTCGCTTGGTAAAGAATTCAACGAATATATCCCGATTAAAAGCGCACATGCAAACGTGCCATAAAATACCATCATGCGTCTTCAACTTCAGACAATAAATCCGGGAGTAAGAAAAGAATAAAAAGAATTTAAAGCGCAAAATACACTCACCACGTATAAATGTTCAACTCCGCTTTGAAACTATCCACCCGTAATTAAATAGATGGCTTTGTAACAAAATACTGAACGAGTACAAAATAAGTTAATGTAAACCACTAGCAATGAGTAAATTTTAATAAAATCAGAGTTTCAATCAAGCCGATAGTACATCATTTAATTTAGACATTAAAATAACAGTTACGTTAATTTAAGTGTCTTCCGTGATAAGGAGCGATTGCCTAGAGTACTGGTTGTTACTGAAATCAGCCACCCTTGTTTATTGCAAAATTAAGAAGTAAATGAATTTGCATCGATTTCGTTACCGCCGAGGAAAAACGTTCAAAGAAAAAATGCACACTCACAAACAAGCGTGAAAGATAATCAGTTTTCTCACGGATAAGTTGAGAAGCCAGCAACGCTTCGCTTTTTAGTTGGAAACTTTCCTGCTTTGTTTTCGTTCTTCTCCACCATATAAATATTATTACGTGATAAAGGGAAAGCCAAGTAGTAGAAAGGAAGTATTTTTCCGTATTAATTGTACATAAAATACATCGAGATTGCGTAGCTCTAAGTCGATCGTGCAAGTGCGCTATCGCAATAGCTCAGTGCTGTTCGTTAGACATGTGGTTAATATTATTTAACTTTTTGTCTTGGTTTCAATAACTTTCCTCCATTTATCGATCCGGCTTAAGTTTACTACAGTAGTTTTTCTTTAAGTGGAAGCATCACACCCTATAAATTAATTTCGTTCTCTATATATTTTTAATAATGAATTTCAATCCGTTTATTTGACGTTATATTCTCGCTTTCATTCCTTGCCGCTTATAATCTATCAGTCGTCAGATGCTTGGGACATTTTTCGTTAAATCACGATAAACATAAGCTTCGTGCTTTCAAAGGAGTCCTTCAAGGTATCGGTTACATTCCCGTAGCATCATAAACTTATCACTGTTATGAATTCTCGTGGTATAATCTAGTTTCTCGGTAATTTATGGAATAGAGAAACTAGCCGCTACGCAAAACACCGACTCCAAGTGGAGCTGTCAGGAAGCCAAGCTATATTGAAATTCATTCTTGCGAGCTAAGAAATATTTAATAAGAAGAATGGAGGAGGCTGAGTGTCAGCTAAATGATGTACAATTAATATAATGCCTTCATCTCTACGGCTTTACCTCAGTACTCTTCCGTTATTTCGAAATGAAATTAATAATGAAATTGTATGCGGACAAAGTAAAATAACTATAGCTGCAATAGTTTTTGGAATCGAAAAGAAACCAACGTACGGAATAAAAGCTAACAGTGTACGCGTTGATTTTGAAATTCATTTAATTTCAAAGTTAGAGTCAATAGAAATCCATCACCTACGGCTTGAGCAGGAGAATATATCTTTGGTCCACTTATATCCACTCTGTTAGAACTCTAAACGATTTTATGAGATCAAATATTGTGTTTCGTTATATTTTAAGCGGCAAGTCATCAAAAAGTTCCTGGAAAACGTGATATGCTACGCCAATGCATTGTGTCTGTTCATCTTTCAGAATTCAAAGCACGAGGGATAGGAAGATTTTAGCGTCTCCGCTGGTAAAAAGAATGGTAAATGTCTGTAGCGGAAAACCCTTTACCATTCTTCCCTACATTACCATCTCCCTTTTCCGGGAATGATTTTAGGCTACTCTGGTGCTAATCGGGCAGAATGGAAGAGGTTTACTCTTCTAGAGATGGGCTTTCAATGCCCGTCCATTTGAGGGTGTGGCAAGAAAAAGGGATGGGGTAGATTACCGCCAAGTATTGCACGAAATTTACCAATATAAAAACAGTAACTGCGTTATAAAACTACGAATGGGAGTATAATTTGAAATCAGTTGTCCACGATGACTATTAAAGGAGGTTTTTCATCGCTCGAATCTTAGAAGATCATTTTATAGTGGAATCTCTTTCAAGTCATCATCAAGCGGAATACAAATTGTTCTGCTCTCGTCAAATCGTCGTTCAATTACGTACATTATTCGAGAAAATCTATATTTCAGACACTGCAGCTGCATTAGTTTCAACGTAAAATACACGTGCGATTTACTATGGATTTTTGTTTTATATTACAAGTAAGGAATTCCGCGTGGTCAAGCCTGAGACACCGTAGTCTCCGTACCAGTAGAACTCGGCAGAAATTAGTTTTATATAGCCGGAAGGCAACTTTTGTTACATTCTTGCAAATAATCTGCAGGGCATGCATGCGGCAGGGGTGTATCGCAAAGGTTCCCAACTTACTCGACATGTTCCACCGTAATTAATCTACTAGCAAGCCAATGCTCATGATGCGATGCGATGAACTTAATTCTGACAATACAGTGCACTTGCTATTGTACACCCGTTGTTTGTTATACAATAACAATCCGTAGTTTTTTACTCTTCCAGCAAGCCAATGCTCGTGCAGAGAACTTCATTCTGACAATACGCTGCACTTGTTATTGTATACCCGTTGCTGGGTATACGATAACAATCCCCCACATAGAAATACTAATCGCGAAGGAAATTCAACAATCCCGCTCATTAGTAAAGAGTCCAAACTGGAGTCTAAAAACTTATTAACATTTTCGAGATGACAGATAAGGATTGCCAGACACTGGACGGAAAATTGTTACAGAAACTCACTCCACAAACGACAAGGACATCCGTTTCGTAAATGATTTTTTGTCGCCAGTGCTAAAACAGCGTAACGTTGCGTCAACGGAAAGGGAGATTCGGAAAGTGCCGCCTTATTTTCTACCCGCGTTTTCACACTTACCTTTTCCGGTTCGTTGGGTGCTACCACGGCGGGCGCGAGGACTCGGACAGGTGGACCTGCGGCACCGCAGGGCTCACGAACTCGGCCGAAGATTGCGCACCGACGCGGGCCACTTCACCGCTCTAGCTCGATTCAGTCACCTGTTGCTCATATCTCGCTACGGTTTTTTTCGGAGATTTCCTCGCCGGAATTCGGTGTTTGAATCTCTCCTTAACCTCACGGAAACAGTTCTTAGTTGCACCGCCACTGCCTTCAGCAACAGCGGTTTTGAGCGCGGATTCGAATTCGGAAAGAAGTCAACCAATCACGCCAAAAGTACTGTTCTCTGTCAATGAAAGGGCCGGTTTATCACTGAGAGCACACAACACTTCACACTCTTCAAAAGTTCACAAGTCCCCTAGCTGGATGAAAATGAAAAATTCCGGAAAGTACTTCTGCTGTCGGAGACCAAGCCTTAAGTAGGATAACCTACGCAGGCACAATTCAAATCAAGCGCAACTCACATAAAAATCTGCGTAACCTCTCGAAAGAACTCCTTCCTTCTCCGACATAGAACGTTCTTTTATTGGAAAAAGCTTCTTGCAGGATTTTCGCAAAAGTCACAATTATCCCAGAGGATGGGTGCGGGACACAAAAACTTCCGTTTGCTTATTTAGCTCTTCAACGCCCCAGCTGAAGAATTCGGACGCGCGCCGGGACCAACGTGCTCCGGCACACCGCTTAGTGAACGTCCCACGGAGTGAGCCTGTTCACTTTTCGCGCTGCTTCTCCGCGTGTAGTTGGTAACCGGAGGTATAGGGGACGCCACTCTCCACAGTGCGAGCGAATGCGTACACCACCCTGGAGTCCCACCCTCCGCGACCTACGACCGCTCTTTCTCCTGGCTCTCCCTGAATGGCCGCGTGCCGGATCGGCGGGTACCTTACCGCCCAGCGTTCTCTGGCCGACTGAGCGCCTTCCCGTGGTCGCACTCTCTCCACTCAACCTCTCCTCCCCCTCCCTCCTCCTATTACCTGCTTACTAGCTCATCCTCTGCCCCGTGGTGGGACTCCCGGTGCCATCCGACTTTCCAGCGGAGCACTCCCTCACCCTCGACCCCAACCTCTTTCTGCTTCCTCCTCTCCCCTCCCGGTGAGAATTTTAGGAAGCAGATCTCTCTCCGGGTCGAGTGGGGATACGATCGTTGAAGTCTCCGGCGAAGGACGTGATTTTTTGAGAGGCGTTCCTTTTTTACGAATGTGGAATGGTGGAAAAGGTCTCACGAGATGTGCTTCTACGCCTCCGTACGGTGTCATTTTTCCCTATTCATGGGCGAAGTAGGGAGCGCGGTTCTAATATTTTCCGCGGGCAATGACGTTAATTGAATCGCGTCCGATGGGATTTATGAGAATAATCTCTGATATTTTAGCGCGTTACATTGTATGGTAACGTTTATTTGTTTTAGTTACCTGCGTGCACCGAGAAATGCATGATCAATAAATACTTATTTTAACTTACGTATACTTGAATAAGCGCGATATTAGATTTATCTAATCTCTGACCCATTTTAATAATTTTTGTAACAAATATAATAATCGTATTTCTCTTAAACTAATAAGTGTATGGAACATGACGATTGGTTTGAAGAGAAAACTTTCATTCTCAATCTCGCCCCAATAAATAAGATTTATTATTATAAAGCATGCTGGAATTTTAAAATTAAATTCTCCAATTCGGAAGTGTAAATGTGTAAAGGGGAAAACAAGTTTGTTAACATTTTGATCATTTTAAACCCCAATGGATCACAAATATACAAAATAATGATTATCGATATCAAGAAATTAATGTGTTTCAACGTAGTTGGTGTGGAAATATTCTGGTCCTAGCTGTTTAAAATGAAAATTTTCATTCCGTTTTCTGAATTAAAGTTCTCCCAAAAGGAAGCAAATCTTTTTTTCCCGTGAAAACACTCAGGCTTGTTCGGGGCTGGATGCAATAGCGACCCAAATTCCACAGAGATATTACTTTTGCTACTACTACGAAAATGTTTCTTGAATAAACGGTCTGTCTGGTAAAGCAGTAATGAAGAGTCAAGGAAATGTATGGAAATAAGATAATGTTACGATTCTCCGGCGTACTCTGATGACAGATACATTATTGAATCTGAAATACTTTTTCATCTTTTAAATCGTCTATCCTAGAGGTATTTTGATAAGGGATATATTACAATGTGCGATAACATTATAAACAAATGAACAGAAAAATTTTATGTTGTACATGTTATCTTATAATTGCACGATATTTGTTACCATATAATTAAACGATATGTGTTGGGTGATAAATATTCAAACATTAATTATTGATGAGTTCTCTATTCATACATCATCAGACTATGTTTTCATAACAGAAGATGCGTGAGTGACCATTTAAAAGCATCTTTTCGGTTCTGGTTTGTCACTTGTTCACTTCCCCTTAGAAAAGTAAGTTAGGAGATTTTAGTTCCGACAGAAGTGTATCAGAAATTATCAAAACCCTCAGCTGGGTATCTCTTAAGGATAGAAATACCGTGTATAACCACATTTTATTCCATAAATTTTAAAGTACGGATTTGCAGGAAGAAATGCCCGATATTGTGATTCCCGTTCTCAGCGAGCGCGATTTCCAAAACCAGACGACAAAGAGATTTCCGGAGATTATAGCGAGAACGGATAGCTATTACTAGTCTCATTTTCCTGATAACATTAGGAATACCAATCAGATAGCTTACTAATAGGCTTGATGTTTTCACATCCCCTACCATACGGCATACGGCGGCTTGCGGGTTACAAATGTGAATGTAAAATAAAATTAGATTTAGATTCATACCCCGGAAGCCACCGAAACCGAAAATATAGTAGATGCTGACCGTGTGAACCGCTAGTGGCTTTGTGCACTTGGCGCCACAACACCAATATCCTTATGCTGTAATACCTTAATTGAATTGCTGTTAGATTCTCTAATGCTCCGCGAAAAAAATTCCAAAAGTATTCATGCCAGCTATTCCTCATTATCCTTGTAATGCTCTTTCTTTTCTCGGAACTCGCTAATTTCATTAACTGGGGTAATAAAAACAATGCTTTTAACGATGAGATCTCTACCGAAAAATCTTTCGAATAGCTTTTGCAGTAATCAAGTCTTTCATCCGTAAACTCGCGGGAGGGACTACCGTAGCCAAATAATTATTCTTATAATGGTTGTATATTAATATCATGCATATTATTTTATACAATAATGATATATATCATCTTATATTATTATAAATTCTGATGTGGCCATTCAAATCTATATGTTTTCCGTAATATATGTTATTTCAAAGTATAGAATTTTTCAAAAAAATTGTAGCAGTAGTACATCGCTTTGTAGAAATTGTAAGATTCATTTATAATATTCTGCTGTTTTCTCAACCATATCTTTAGCTTTCACTTTACGATTTCAATGCATGGTAAAATTGTCTCATTAGTTTTTAAGGAATATTGGTATTTCTTAGAGCTCCCAAACAGTGTTTATATTTAATTTTACCAAGATTTCACGCAGTTTTTCATGTTTAGAAAACCCTTTCAGAGAAGTGCGTTTCGTCATGAAATCCAGTACAAGAGCATGGATATAAGTAGGGTGTAATAGAAGGAAAGAAGACTAAGGAATGACTATTACTGAAACTGTATTCATTTTGTGGTTAGCAAACAGCTCTCGGGATTTACCATTTTCACCAACTTAGCAGGTGGGAGGAAAAATGAATCCCTGGCGCGAATATGAGCTTTCTTTATGATTCTAAACGAACAGGTATGAGATACCTCTGTTCTACATACCTATTTCAACATCCTTGGGATGCCTTTCTATACAATGTGTTGGTGGGTGGTAAGGTTGCGAAGAAGCAAGCATCTCGCCAATGAGGTGCCTAGGTCCCTATTGTTTTCTTCTGTCTGTTCAAATCAGTATCCCTCGGAGAGAACCAAATATACCATTTTCTCCGTTATCGTTTATCAGAAATGATCAAGTGTACCAAAATTATGGGACTGTTCCATTTATCCATGAAATTTCCAACTGTTGGAAAACATGACAATTTTCATTAAACCGAAATAATTTCTGGGAGATTTCTCCAACATTTTCCGGTATATTTCTCGTATTTATCGTAGACTGATTTTTTAACAGTTTTCGAAAATTGCTGCCCATTGCTTACATTTACACGTGAATTATATTATTAATTATAAAAACTGCCGGTGGGGTGCAAAAAGTATTATTTTCTTTCTGATAGGAATTGAATGTGATATTTTCGCTATTAAATTATATGGTTTTCTTATGTGAAATGTAAATTTACACCAATATCACCATTTTCTCTGTCAGAACAATTATTTAATAAATACGAAGTTGGCTTCGGCGTGGTGTTACCCAACTTCATGCTCCCAACCTTGGTTGCTAGTTGCTTTAAATTCTAAATGTGGGAATAGGACAAATGAGAGGGAAAAAAGGGCGAAATGGAAACAAAGAATTGTGAAAGAATGCATTTAGAACTGAAAAGAAAGGGTTCACGCTGGGTGGTTTAAGGGGTGGGAGAAGAGGTAATTATGGTAAAAGGTTAGTTGGGAGGTTTCCCTGTAAAAGGTATTCATTGGTCAGGGAATGGTTACATGAAGGATACGGAAATTTCCGTTGACCAACCAGGGTCAGCCCGGCCGGGAGGTCAATAAATGCAAACCAAACATCGCTTGGGGTGAAATATTCTAGGATATATTTGGTATCGGAATGACGTACTGAGCTAATTTTGAAACAACAGCACTGTAACGAATATTACGGACCCTGTTTCGTGAGTTGAATAAGCCATCGTATATAAAAAATGAAACAAGATGGTTGGAATCAAAACTTGGCGATTGGCTTGTTTTAGATGCCCTGAGACTGATACAGCCGAATTCCGAATACTTCCAATCCAGCGATCTGGTGTTGAGATTCGAGACAATGGTGTGGAAAGCAAATAACTCCCGCCTTCCACTTGTGCCACGCATGCCATTCTTTTGCTATCTCTGCTGTAATTGAATTGAGGAGCGATCGAAAGAACGCAGAAAGAGGAAGGTGGTTATGGGAGAGCGAATGTGAAGATTGGGTTCCGATTGAGGTAACGATTCAAAATTGACGCATTAACTTTGAGATTGTAGCCTGTAAGGCGTGGGCATTGCAGTCGCCGATTCCTTTTGGGGTTTCTTTGGTGTGATGCTCCTCTATCGATTCGAGTCCACACCTATTATGGGTTCGGTTTGTTGTAATTTTCTGCTCTGTATCCTTTCTTTTACTTCGGATAATTCACTGTACTGCGTTCTGGGTTGCCGTCGGTGTTCCATCATCCTTCAGTTCCTACGAATTTTTTTCCGAGAGCAAAGTCGCTCGAAGCTATTCTGCGGAATTTGATCCTCTAAAACCTTTTCTGGAGTGCTGTGCAGAGAAACTGGGGGGATACCGGCATCTTGTTCCCTTCCAGGAACCATTCTTATAATCTTCTTCATCCTCTGCAATTTGCGAAAATGTAGTAAATTAGAAAAATAAACGTCGCGTGGTTTCACTTAGCATTTCCATTTCCAGCATGCATTATCTTACGCAGAGAAACAGACTTACGGTCAAAACAGTAAAAGTTATTATTGTATTTTTATTTACTTCTCTTATATATCTGGATTTATTTTGACAGCAAGGAATATATGTACCGCTGTGATGAATCCTGATTGGGTTTACAATACAGCAAAATAAATACTTATGGCGCAGTGCTGCTTCATACATAAGGAATAGCATAATAAATTACGTCTATATCTGTATGAATATTCTTTAAACCGGCTTTCGGCGTGTGGCGTGTGCGTAAAAACCAAGCGTTCGAGTTACCTCTGTAGTTTATTATTGTCGTGAATCGTTCACGGAAATATTGATTCCGCAAAAGGACTTTTCCTCGCATCTTATTTTAAATTTCAAATCTTATAATTGGAATGTACAATTAATAGAATTATATAATACAATAGATAAACCTTAATTGAACATTTAATCATTTAAATGCTAATGAAAATGAATGGAAGAAAACCGTGAGCAGAAAACCGAAGATCCGAATTATATCTTTCGGTCAAACCAGCTTTGCAACTTCAGTAAATGTGTTCATATACCTAGAATTATTCTTTTATATTCGAATTAGCAAAGAAGCAGATTCAATTATGTGTTTATAATATATGGTATACATGTGTAGAATATCTCACGATGTTTTCGAAAGTTTTAAGTATGTTACTTTGAATTTTATTGATTGGTTAATATCGCGTGCATGTTTACCAAACACGGAGAGACTTTTTTAATTAAGAATTTCTCTCTTCCGCATTTAGGATGAGCGGCTCATTTCGATATCTCGGCTATCATAAGGTCCATCGATTTATTTATGCGTAGTTACACAGAAAGAAAATATTTTTTTCCGCCTAAAAACTTTGAAGACAACTTGGGCAATCAATGATGTAGATCACATTAAGATGAGAAACAGGCGAAAATTATGTAAATATTGCATGAAGGAAATCGCAGTTTCCTTTCTTGGGAAAAATACTCTTAGTATTCTCCGAAAATTATAAAAATAGTTTAAATAATTTATAAAAGATGATAATCCGTGTTCTATGTCATTTTTCATTTACCCCTCGCCCCCAAATTTTTTTGATTTTCAGAGAGAGCATCAGTTATTTATCCCTCAAGATCCATGAACTTACGTCAACATTTTAAGTAAGATATTTTCAGATGCGTTATTCCTACTAGAGTAAACTTATAAAGCAAATTATCAGCACTCCAATATTCATCAACTGCAGGTTGATTCACTAAAGAAACTTAAGTGATTAATGATCACCACTTGATGTGAAGTATATATTTACCTTTACCTAATAAAGAGGCGATATGATTCTCTCGCTGATAAAGTCGTTCCGCTCCCCTTCTCGCCTTATTTCATGATTGGCCTTTCCAAAACATTAAGCAACATGCCAACACAGGGCAACGCTAGCACTATCTCCTCAACATTCTTCGCGATACATCCTCAATGAAAGAATCCAAAAGCTTTACGATTCACAGGACCTTAGGCGTTCTAATCCCGCATTCCACGATAAGTTCGGTGAGATTCCGTTTTTTTCACCCAGTATCTGGCAGCTTGCCACGCCTCTTTCCGGAGCGAAAAACCGAGAGGGAAAGGGAAGGATTGAGGAAAGTGAGAGGAAGAAGCGGCTGCTGTTTTTGGCCCATTCCTGCAATCTTTTTTCGCTTGAAAATGTAGATAACATGTATACGATTGGATTGTGATGGAGATACAGAGCTTACCATCACAATTTCAGTGAGAAAATGTATCAACATTCCAAGCCGCAGGAGATATTTCGCTTCTGACTCATATTAAACAGCTGAAACGTGAGTTCTCATCACGTTACGCATTGTTAAACAAATATCTGTCAGTGCAGTGATCAGGCTGTCATTCAGCATGAACCTAAAACTGTCCGGCAGTAATTACCCAAAGGTTTAATGGGAGAAGTTGATGTATTAGGGAAAATGAGGAATGAGCTTGATTATACTTTCTACAGTAATTGTGACCCGGAGTTATACAAAGTGAAAACGTTCACGTATATGAATTAAAAATGAAATTTTCGTGATTTATGAAAGTATTCCCAAAAGGACAGAGAAATTCGAGTCTTGCAGTGGTATTCTAGATATCAAAGGTGAAACTTCTCCTGTTTTCGCGGGGATTTACGTAGAAGACTTTATCAATCATCATAACAATACAAGGTGAAAAGGAATACCAAAAGGAAGTTACGTGAGATCCCCAAGTAAAAATAAATATAGCTTAAAATGCAGATATAATAGCAATTAAAAAACATTTGCTTGCAGATTACACGAATATCTTGGAGTAACCCTCACAAATAACTTAAAGTAGGGTATTCACATTCGTAATGTATGTGAACGAGCACTTAAGAAACTCGGATTCGTTAAGAGAATAGTCGGTAGTAGTGAAGAAACACACCGTGAGCGAAGTTACGTTGCATTGGTCAGGCCTCACCTTGAATATGGGTGTAATGTAAGAGACCCTCCAGAAAAGTATTGTATTCTAGAATTAGAAAGAGTATTCACTGCAAAAGGCGGTACGTTTCTTAAGCGTTACTCAAAGACTTCTGGACGCAGGATGGGAATTTTTAGAAGTTAGATAAGTTTAAGTAGGTACATTCGTAGAAAATGTAGCCCATATATTGCATCCACCATGTTACATAGGCCGTTCTGATTCTGAGAGAAAAATCAGATGAAAAGATGCTAGAGAAAATCGATTCAAAAATTAATTTTTTCCGCGAACGATGCGCGAAAGTAATCTGTTAGGGATGTAGAGTCATGGTGAATGCACACCCTGCCATTCGTCGAAAGGCGGCATGCAGGGTATGTATGTAGATATAGATATAGATTAGGAACAAATTAAGTGAGGCTTCGTTTAAGATCGAAGGATTATTTGGGTAATACCTGCAAAGCGTTTCTTCCTTCAAATTCTCATTTTCCGATCATTTCTGATCGATGAACAATTTTTTGGAGGCAAAGATTGCGACGGCAATCATTTGCTGAAACGGGTCGTTCCCAATACTTGCGAAAAAGAGTGAATTCTATTCTTGAAGATTCTCCCATCCTACGTGGTTGTTCACAAACATTCGCTACATTCGACAAATTTAATTACCAAACACCCCCTCCGTTGATATTTTAAGGAAAAATGTCGATTAATAAATCCTTTCACCAGTTTTCCTTCCCTTCAACTTCTTTCACTCCAATGTCACGATATCTCTCTCACCAGTGCCTCCCTCATCCTTCCATCCCTATCTTTCGGTCATTTCCTCTCCCAGTCTCAACCTTTCTTTGCTTCACTGAATAAATCATTCCAAACTGTAAGTCTTTCAAAGTTATTCCGTAATATCGAGGGATGGGTAATCGACGTATAAACGAATGAAAATTAATTATCATAATTAACCTTAGTATTTTTCCATAGGTTGTTTGATGAGCAAAAATGTGGACATCCTAAGGAGAAATACAGATTTTTCTGATTACCGTACATGACGTCATTTCACGAAGTCACGCCGGAAAATGACTGTATGAATTATATTTATAAATGCCACTATCGTAGCATTCCCTTCGAAAAGGTATATAATCCGAAAATAATAATATATATAAATCGTAAGTCGTAGAGAAAACAAGCCCGAAAGTGCAATGATTTTATGCAAGGCTCAAGTTATTTCATAATTAGAAGTCGTACAACTTTTAAATGTTACCGCTCAGCAGAGAGTTGGCTTCGTTTCATACACCCAAAGTCTTAGTGGTTAGTGGCCAGATATGCCCTTAGGCTCATTTCAAATCCATTCCTTAAATGTTCCGTTTCCAATGACACCGTGATATTTTAGTTTTCCTCTCCTGTCCATTCTGGATTATCGTCAAGGAATAATTGCGAAGTTCTATGGAATTAAAGATAGAATCCTGAATATTTCACTATTATTAACAGTTTACAATGTGCGCCGAGAGTGTGATGCATTTTTACCGACGCCAACGATTGAAAAGTTGAATTTCAGCCTCTTGGTCAGTGATAATGTCTGTTTTATTACAATTGACGCAGGTTTTTTAACAATTTATGATTTGCACGGTTCGCTAGTTGAAGTGAAATGGTAAATCTCATTCATCGGCGACGTACAATGCCTAATTTAGCTGTTCTTGTTGTAAAAGTGAGAGTAAGTAAGTAAAGCTCTTGTTTTGGTACCAATACATGAATTCGACTTGAGGAATTTACTTCCGTTACTTAGTTTAGTTTAAGTATAGGGCCTAAAGTTAAGCATATAGGTAACACGTAGGTTACCCTTTAGATAAAACATGTTCGACTTCGGTGAAGGAGGTCCCGGGTTCAATTCCCGGTGGGGGCTCTCGTGCGAAATAGCCTTAGATATCGAAGCACTTTTAAAATTCTTCTACTTCTACTCAAAGTATAAATACGATCACATATCGGCGAATTGCATTTTATGTTCAGCTTTCTCTTAAATTTTGAATTAATTTTCCTTCATTCCTTCGCAGAGGAGATCTCGATTTTCTACGAATGCTGCTGAACCTATATTGAAGTTATCACAGCTCTAAAGCCAGGTTGATGATAATTAGGTAACTAATTTAGTCGATCGTTAAACATCGTAAATAATTTTTCAAATGCACTGTGCGTCACTGACTAACTCTGCATATATTTTACATATTAATGTGTTTTTTTCTTAATGTGACTTGGGCGATAATTCTAATTTGAGGTTCGTTTTTATGCTCAGAGAAGTAAATAAATAATTTTCATAAGGAATAAGATAGAACTGAAGGATTTGGATATTTTGAAAACTTTTAGACAGTAAAGTGGAAACTTTTTCCAGATTTCTGATCACTAGAATGACCAGGTTGATCGCCATCACTGAAAATGCACCAATAATTAAGCGAAGCAAAATAATCTGAAGGGGAGGAGCTCAACCGGTAACTTTTGCCAAAGAAATAATTGCGAGGGATCAAAGTGAAATTGCCAATGCGATTTCATGTCTTCTGCCGTAAGAGGTGGTAATTATTTGTCTCGTTTTATCGCACTGTGGAGACTAATCGGCAAGCACGAGAGTCACTCTTAGATCTGACAGGTTGATAGGTAAGCCGCAGAAACGACGAGTGCTTAGATGAGGACGTGTTTCACAAGCGGATTTCCTAGGACTGGGACTTCAGAAAAATGCATTCAGTTATCGTGAGCAAACCACCTACCTTGAAGCTAGCAATCGCAAATAAACGAAAAGAGCCTCCGTGAAATCGTGAGTAACATCAAACGTGCCAGTCATGAAACTTAGAGTCCTATTTCTGCTGCAATATATAGAAATGCTGTGGTGTAGGAATCTTAAGTTTCCGAAGATAACTTTGAGGAAGTAATAAAAGGATTCGAGGACTCCCAAGAAAATATTTTTGTAAGATGTAGATTTGATCAGCACTTAAGCAAATAGCACCGCCGAGGTTCCGAGAACCGTTGCACTTTCGTTATCAATTTGATGTTTTATCCAGTAACTGCCCGTTTGTAGCGTATTAAGTTCATGCTTCAACGATGTATTTTTTTCTATCTCTCATTAGAAATGTCTTATTGATACACATCTATAAATTACTTTCTAATTTCCAATGATATCTCTATTTCATTGTTTGAATTTAACATTATCATTTAACTATACCAATTTAATTTAATTTAGTAGTATTCGAAAATGAAGCCTACCTTTTTCAGTTCAACTCGTTACAAATTATGACTTGTTATTTAGCATTTAATGATATATTATCAGCGCTAAAAATTAATGAAATGACCAATGACAAAAGTACCATGTAGTTTCAAACCAATTACATACTGCGTAAGAGATATATGACACACATTAAAATACACCTAACATTAAATTGTAAATGTTAAAGTTAATTCGTTTAGGCATAAAAAAATTTACTTTGTAGCTTTATTATGAATATTTTAGCAAATAAATTACAATGCAAAATAGTCTTACTCAGACGAAAAGTAATGTAAAACTATAGAAAATTGATTCATTGTTTAAATTTATGATAATGCAGGGTAAGTTTATTAGTTGATAGTGTTTTTTTTTCTTTTGAAGCACGTACTGAGTGGAAGCTCGTAACAATAAATTGTTATGGTAATCTAAATTTTCTAGGGATACCGAATCCATGTTCACAGACGAAAGGATTATACGAAGCTTGAAAGGAACCACTATTAATATTTAAACAGAGCTATTAAAACAATGACGATAAAAGCGTCAACATTTTAAAGGCAAGAAATTAAATCACAAATGATTGAATGCATGATTAAATCAAAATTAAGTCAGTTTAAGGTGAGGAGGCACCACCTAATGGCATCGGGGCATCTTACGGCACACTAAGGTATCGATGAGGAAGAGAATACCATGATGAGTTCGAGAGAAATAGTTATACATCTCCAAGAACACATCGTGCAACTATTCTAATCTGAGTGATTATGTTTACTCCAGAATCTGGCCTTGAATATTGAGACTGGAAAACGACCACTCATATCACAGAAAAGCTGACTTTTGACTCGTTCATCGGAGCGCTCCCTCATCTGCGCATTTTTTATCCTTCTTCGTTGCTTTGAAATCGAGCACCCTCTTGCGTTCCATTTCGCCCTCGTCCTATGTGAAGCAGCAGCAGCATCTTCTGGAGAATAGAGGGCTCCCGCCGTTCAAGGTTTGTGGATTCCTTTTGTCCTCTTTTAGAGTCGAAGTGTTGCGCGAAGAATTCGTTGGGTTTTCTCGGATCGTTGGCTTCAGTCGGCAAAAGCATTTGAGAGGAGAAAATATTTGGGGGAAGTGAGAAGGTTGGATGGGGAAGGTGCCGCCGAGGGTGTCGTCATGGGTGCCGAGTAGTGGAGATACCAAATCGGTTTGAAGAGACACGTAAGAGCGGCGCAAGTGAGGCTGCCACCCAGAGGATATTTCATTCACGGAGGTTCTTAAATTATACAAAGAATTTCTGGGAGACCTTTTTCTCTCCGTCAATTGCTAACGAAAACATGACACTTACTCCATTCATTAATAGAGATTATTAACACGTAAATTAATCGTTAAAGGGAGTTCGTTAACAGATAGCAACAATTCAATCATTATTATTATTTTTCATGACAATAAACCATTTTATTGTCTCTTTCTTTAAATTTTATTACTCAATATATTCGACCGAATGAATTACAATTAACTTTTTGGAATTTTGTTATTAGTACGATATAAAATTAAAAAGTATTAAAATGTTTATGATATTAAAATGTTCCGAAAGAGAAACGTACATGATAAATTGTCAGACTTTTTCAAGTTCTTTTCTCCTTGGGAATATTCCTAGATACGCGACCATTCGTTCCATAACGAATCCTTATTATTCCTTATCCCTTTCATTGTGTTTTTAAAATCCGAATTATCACTTCGTGTTGCTTCTTGCAACCTTCGGGAATGATTCTTTAAGTGGTAAAGACTTACGAACACCCTTACAGGATAGATAAGAAACAATGATAGGCTAGAACATACAAACTCCTATAACGTTACCTTTTTATTTTTGTTTAAACTGTATAAGATGTTGTACATTACCTTACCCTACCTTACCAATATTACAGTACATTTAATTGGAATTTTTCTAGCAACACTAACACTAATAATTGGTTACATCAGCTATTAGGTTAGTTAGTAGTTAGCTAGGCTACACTCACCCCTATGTGTGCGTGATGCTCCTTCAGTAGTGGCAATTTTTTATTACTCTTATGTATTATTATAATAGGGCATCACTCATTATTTCGTTGCAAGAACTTATATGTAAATCATTTTTACAGTGTGGAGTAAAAGTTGACATCTATTGTAAAACTTTTTGCATAAGCTAGGAACTAAATTTAAAGAAACCCTATATAAGGCATCGACGAAATAAATTTGGAGCAAATCTATGAGCAAAAAGTAATTCAAAGAGTACGAAGGAAGCCATTTTCTCAGGAAATTATGCGCAGCTGGAAAAAGAAGTCCTCTCAGTCATAACCTTGCCCGAATTTATTCGTTCTTTCTTTATTTGAAATTTTCACATAGAGATTTTTCAATGCAATATTATTATTATAGGGACGATTCCAGTAGAAAACTCCGTACGTAGAATTTAGTATCACAATTACGTAGTCAGGAGTCGTTCAATCTTAATTCGGTAAATAGCATACCTTTATGAGGAATAAAAGGATTTAGATATGCTTATTTGTGGATAGACAACTCGTAAAATCTGTTTATAATTTACCTTCAACCTGAAAGAAGCTCTGGATAAGAAATTAGACTTTGTAGTTAAGGTGAGGAATATAGGAATAAGTCTTTCCTTTACATAATGAGCCAGAATGCAATTATTAACCAACAACCTTGTAATTAACAATTATTCCATTATTCTTACATGAAACTTTTCATTTTATCGCAAACACTGGCAAGATTAAGTGGAAAGTTAGTGAGGTATACATTCTTTTCTTCCACTCACCAAGAGATAATTCACAAGTCTACAATACTGTTATTAATTTCCGTATCTGATAGGTAACTTTGTGTAAAATGTAGTAAAAATGATAAAGATAAAAAAATAAGTTCTTGAAATCAAAATCTTAAGAAATGAACAATTCGTAAATTTCTTTTAAGATGTGTGTGTGTGTTGAAATTCCATGAAGTCACTCTTGAACATATTAATTTATCTTAATAGCAAATTTGCCTATTTTTTCTACAAGAAACTTTTTCGTTGCATTTCAATTGATAGTAGCAGTCTTTTAGTTAGTGGAATATCAAATACATAGTAGTATATATCTACTGGAATGTTTCCACAGGGAATGCAGTCACAGTTTACATGTTTGTCTAAAGCTCAAAAACTGTTGATGGTAAGGGTGAAGGGCTGCATGTAACTTAAGTAGAAAGCAAGCGTGTTCCAACAGTAACATTTAGTCGACACATAAGGGTACAGAGATGAATTATAATGTGCAAAAACTCTTTGTTCGCGGTAAGCCTTTGTTCCCCCGTTCCCATCATTACTCTAGTCTAAGAAAAAATGCGAGAGAGCAGCTGGAAAAATAGGAGACCTTATCTGATGTAATCGAGCAATTTATTTCGACCTTGCGGTAAGATAAGTTTCCAAAATTAGATCCGCGGAAAATAAAAGTGTGCTGGATGGAAAAATGGGTAGAAAAGGTTGGATTTGTGGGAGCAGGCCTTATTTATGGATGGACTCGAAGATTGAGTTCATTGTAAACCAGTAATGCGTCGTGGAAAGATTGGAAGAGCCATAAACTTTCCACAGAGGGCAATAGAATTGATTGATTCGATCGTGACTTCCTGGTTCGACAGTTCCACTTTTGCGACTTTTACTTCGTCCCGATATTTATTGACAATAAAACGACCTGGGTTATCCTGGTCGTCTCGCAATCTCATCACCTGTGGTTTCCTTTTTTAAGATCCATGAGAGTGAGTGGATTTCGTTGAGTGCGTGATGGATTTTTGCGGACTATGAATGAACTTTCAGTTGCTGCGTACGTTACCTTCTAACGTAAAATTTCTTCTGCTGAGTTTCAATGGTAACGCATTAGTTATTTTATAAGTTAACATCTTCTCGAGGTTCTGAGCTGGATACGGCACAGCAATGATTTTACATGCGGTCGTCGTGTACCAATGGTGGCATTCCCAGGGCCACCCTGACGTTGAAGGTTTCTTACTGCCCCTTCCTGCACTTGTGCTCAGTAATGATCAGAGGATTACATTTTGTGGGTCATTGACCTGTAACTTACCTCTAGACATTTATCTGTTAAATTAGACTTTTTTAATAATTTACCAAGCCTCATTAGATTATTAATCTCAATAAAAACGTAGATTAGGGACGTGGCCTGATTTGACCAGGGAAGAAGTTGAGAGCGATTTAGAGAACTCAAATTTGCCTAATAATTTAGTGGCGGGACAAGTCTCACCCGAGACTTAATGCGATGGAAAGAGACGGACTACATGCCAAATTAATTTTTTTACCTGGCAACAGAATTTGGCGTCTTATTTTTAGATCTTACAGTAGTAATAGTAGCCAAAGTTAGTTTTTAGGGGTTGTATTTAGTCTAATTTTTATGTAAGCCTCTGTCCAGTAGTTATACTCACCCTTGTATAGTCGAAACTCAAGGGGGGTTTGAATCCTATAAACCACCCCTTGTCTGCGTTCCTGTCGGAGAGTGCAGAACATGTAATATTTTCTTGGAACAAATGTGGAGGACGGGATACCTCACATAATAGGCCTAGGAAACAAAGTTCCCTCGAGGGAGGGCGCACGAACGGCCGCGCAATACTTTTATTAGCGCAGTCCAACTAATTAGTCTTACGTCCACTTTTAATGACAGTTTTGAAATCCTTTAGTTTGATAATTTACAGTAATAATCTTGCATTTCATAAAATATTTAGTAGTGTTACACAGTTAATTTCGCAACTTTAAGCTTTCTCTGCAATAATGGCGCAGCTTCGTAAACTAAGCTCTCGGCGTAATATTCTTGCGGCCCAGAGAGGGAAAAAATAAGGAGAACAATGCTTGAGATCATCGCTTATTCCCTCACTTTGGAGACCTTTGTGAACGATACTTTGCCATTCTGATATGAATCAAGCACTTTTTGCACTGCAAAAGTGTCTCATTTTTAAATGTATCCCTGAAAGTGGCTCATTGTGCTGTGAGATTTAAGTTAGTGAAAATGAGGTACATTATGCAGGCCACATAAAGTGTTTGTCCGCCATGACTGTGCGCCCTAAGGCGACAACCTTACTTGCTCACCGTATGAAGCTGGCCCTGGGCACTTTACTCCTTTTTTCCTCTTCCTTTTAACATAAAATGGAACATATAAATGCTAAGAAAATTTTATTTACGTGCCACCTTTCGCTAAAACTATCTCTGGTTCTCTTGAAGTCCAGTAAGAATTTACTTGGGTGTGCAGCCGATCTCAGAAATAGTCCTACTCCTTTCAAATATTCAGTCATGAAATAATTTCGATTTCCAAATATTGAAGATTTGCAATGCATTCAAGAATGTATCCTCCAACACACCTTACAAAGTCCGATTGAAAGCAACCGCTTCAAGGAATATTTCAATTTAAGTAAAGCAAAGGTCATGAGTTCAGATTGAAATTGAATGAGATAAACCTTGCAATAGAAAGGCAACATTCGTGTTACAGGTAACTCATTTACATACTATTCAATGCAGGTTCAGTTGGTTCAATTGGTAAATAAAAAGGTTCGACTCTTTGTCGATGGCGGTCTGCGTAGCATTAGAAGGCAGCTAATTGGGTAATCGAGCATATGAAGTTATACTAAAAGGCCGAAAGAAACCCGCCTCTTAATCCACGTCGCCCTTGAGGAGAACAGTTGCCGTCCGTTGAATACCTCTCGGAGAGTAAGGTAATCTGACGCGTACCAGTTATTCCTCCAAGTCGAGCAGTAAGTAGGTTTCCCTCATTTTTATTTCGAGAAAAAGCACGAAAAAAATGTATCAGCATTCATTGGCGGCGGATTCCTTCTGGATGCGCAGAACTGACCTTCACCTTTGGCCATAATTTATCGTACTTTCATATACTCGCATATCCTACGTCGGATATTCTCCTTGGGCATCGGCTCCGGGACATAACTCAGGGAGCAAATCGGCCGTGGCGTAAGTGGAGGAATGTTTGGGGGCAATGATGATGGCGAAGGCGGCGAATGTGCTGCGATGCCAACAATCCGGACGCATCCGGACGCTCGCACAAGGGAACTATGACAATACTTGAAAAATGGCGGAGGTATTAATTTATGCTGCAACAATGGGAAGACGGCGCTCAGAAAGAGCGGGAGCGAAGGTTACGTATCTGTTGGTAGTGGAGGATAATGGACTCCCAGGAAGAGGCCCTCATTCCCCGGCCGAATTCGAGGACTCCCCACTCCACTTTGCAGACTGGGAGGGCGCCCATCCCTAAGGACGACACCTCCAGAAGAAAGGAAAGATGGTCGGGGTCCCTCTGCTCTTGTTGTGCCGTACTCCGGCCCGCGTCCACCGGACGAACCGTTTGTGCGTCCGTGGTGCGTGTTTACGTGTGAGCAGTTATCCTGTAAACCCAGTTTCCATCCCTTGCCTTCCCTCCCTCTCCCTGGCCACGATTTATTGCGGTCCGTGTCCCCTCACCCTCTGCCCTCTTCTTCCTCAACATGCGGGCTACCCTCCTCCTTCCCAACTACAACTCATCCAAACATCGTGCGCTATCATCTCTACTCCTTACTCGCCCCTCTTCCCCCCTTTGCCTATGTTTTCCTCTTCGTAACTTTTCCCCAACCTCTCTCTTCATATACTTCTAAGTCCTTTTAACCGAGTTCATTCTTGTATAAGTTTTTCTTTTTCGATTTCGATGCTCGAGTCTTAGGTTTTTGTGCCTTTAATTTTTTTCCAGAAGGTTTGTTGATCTCGGAAAAGCTCTGATTTTTCATTCTTCGAAAGCGTTAAAATGCTCTATTTATATATGCATACATATGTCCTTGTCATTTATTCGGCTACTTTTCTATTGCTGTAACTATTTTATTTATTTTAAACTATGTAGGCCGGGGAAGATTTGAAATTAGACGTATTAAGTGTCAGCCTTACCGATATTATAGTACGTCTATAGCACATGTAATTCTAATTATGGCTCCGTACGTCCATTGGTTCTTTTTTTCTATTTCAAGAAAGAACTAAATAAGTAATTCTACGTAAGACGTTAAAGTATGAAATAATTTGATTCTTTCTAATGTGAGGACAATCCATTTCTCATTGCATAATTATATCCATGGTACAATACAACATTTCTTTACTCTCTGTAATCAGTACGATTCCACCTGACTTCGAGGAACGCAATTTAATATATGAAAACAGAATTTCGTATTTTCCACAGTAGCTTTTAATAAATTATTGATGACTGCAGGACCGAAACCAGTTGTTTATTAAAAATAATTCTTGAAAATACGAATTATAGTTTTCATTTATTTGTTAAGTCGTAAAGCGAACACATTTTCATGGTATGCGCTTAAAAATTCAAAGTGAGATAGTTTTTATATAAAGATCTCTGGTGGGCCTCTGATTTCTTTATTCCAGGCCTTTGAGAGCATACATTTGCCTTTGCTTGTTGTATAGATTTTTGCTCATTATTACTTTATTTCTCCTGATTTTCTTCGCTCCCCTTGTACCAATATAGAAACAGAACAGCTATTACACCTGATCCAATACTTATTCCTGAATTGGAATTCTACTTATTCAAATATTTGTAATTATAAGAGGAAATCTCTATTCTACTATAGTGATTCGTCTGAACCTATCCTTAAAATTACATGACACTCCCGAATAGACGTAACTCTTATGTGATTTTAGGAATTAAATTACGAGTGAAACACAAAAGAGTCTGATAGACAAGTATAAAATAGGTCAGATAGGGAAAGTCTCTTTTATGGCAGCCTTTCTTGGGATCTTTATTGATCCACCTTTGGTCGTAAAATATATATGCGCTGGGCGGAGTAAAAATGTGCCCTTTCACATCCAACGGAGGGCAAAGGTGCAGTATTTCCTCGTATTGTCCCACAAAAATTCAAATGCTTCAAGGAAGAGCAGGAACACTTTCTTTTCAAAGAGAGTGAGTAGGAGTACATTTTCCGGAAGAGAAATACCGTCTGTCTTACGTCATTCACTTTTTATGAATTGAGATAAACGAAAAGTGGTATTGAGGTAGTGAAAACATGTCCACAAGGCATCATGTTCATTATATTTTCCGCATAAGTGCTTACTATCATTGACAGTTTAAATGTATTAATACATCTAATTTTTATAATGAATATATCTATGAGCTTATTTCGACATAAATGCTATTTCCTTATTTAAGGTTTCTAAAAGTTCCAAAAGAAATGCGATTTTTATCAACATCGGCCATTTTCATTCCGACGTCGAATGTAGGCCTCCACAAGAGTTTTCCAATCTTCTCTATTCTGAATGTTATTCTTTACATGTTACATTTACATTTAAACCACTCAAGCCGCCAATGGCGCGTGGCAGGGGGTGTAAAAACACCGATAATCCTATCACACCCTAACTACGAGGGAAAAAGGACTAGAGGTATCTATCCGCCCTGGCAACCACTTCCCTGACTTCTTTTCCTCTGGGAGCTCGCGCACGTTGCTAACTGGAATAACAATGTCAGTTATCTCATGGATGAGATCTGTAGTGACAACCTTTTCGAAAAGCTTAGGTCCGTAATCAAGTCTTCTATCCCTAAGCGAAATCCACCCGAGGGATTCTATCGTAGCCGAAACACAACTGTCGAATCTAAAATCTCCTTAGACAAACCTGGTCGCCCTACGTTGAACCATCTCATGATCGGGGACTAATCCTACTTTTAGAGGGTCCTAAATTGCTCAGCAAAACTCGAGGAGGGGTCGAATTAGGGGAATGTATGCTATTTCCTTTACTCTCGATGAACATCCCCTCAGAATCCTACAGGATAAAATTTGCATCCCATTCGCCTCTCTGGCTACGCTAAGAATATGCTCTTAAAATGTTATCCCTTTGTACATCACCATCACCTCCCACCAAGTGTTTTCCCTATTTTGAACTTCTCGTTCCCATGTGAACTCTAAATGTATGATGATGTCCCTGTTCCATCGGTCTTTTGATCTTCATCATGGGCTCTTCACATCTCTTAGTGTCCATTTGAGAGCTACTGATATCAATGCTACGGTTCTCGTTACTTGGCACCACGTATCTTGCCCAGATCTAATTCAGTGATCTTACCTTATCTACGGTATTATGTGTGTCACTCTAGTCATCATCAACTAAATATATTAAAATGAACTTATCCTGAATCGTTGTTAAAATGCGTAAAAGTTGATAAAAGCAATTGTTACTATGCTTCAAAGCTAGGTTATGATTCGATTAACAGTTATTTGCTTACATTTTCAGCATAGTGTGTTTGTGGATACAATAAAGAGCAGCAAATCTTGAAAAGCAAAGTTTTGTAAGAAATTAAATGTAAATGGATGCTTGTAATGGTATAGAATCTACTGACGAGAATGGACATTTCCCAGCATATATATCAACGTCGTTACTTTAGGAAAATACCTGCTAATGTTACGAAATATTTGCCACAAAGGAAAGTAGCGCGACGTCAATGAGTAAATATAATACATTACATGGTTCATTCCTCACTCCTGACTTTAAATTAATTTCATGGGTATGAGTATCGCATATTAGAGTTAGAAGTGGAAACTTACTTATCGATGTACGGGTAAGACGCAGTTTCTCTATAGTCCGAAAATAAAGAATTTCGTTAATATTCCCTCATTTTTATGGGGAAAAGTCAAATATATTTTCAGAAGGTTTTTTTGGTGTCCGAAAAATTACATCCATTGAAACAGATAAGAAACAATTACAATGTAAATTCAAGGTTAAATATCGCCTATAGATCATCTATGCATTGACGGCATTAGGCGTTGACGATGCTTTGAGTTTGAATGTTTTTGTAATTTTGGGTTTTGTGATTGGCAAAATAAATGTCGCCCAGTGCCTACAAACTAAGACAAAACAATCTTTACGGATACCTAGGTCTAATGGTAAAAACTTTTATTTTGTGCTTTTTATAATGTTATATACATAAACAATTTGAGGAACGCGTAAATTGTTCTTCCCTAACCTCTAAGAAATTATCACAATAGGGATTCTAAAAGGCGTAATATTTGAGTTTATCTTAGCATTTTTCCTGTTTCTTAATCATCCATGTAAACCTGGGGTTCAAGATATGACGATATAAAATGCAATAATTTACGTTTAAAAATAAAGAAATAATTGTAAAATAAGAAGCTATCCAACTCTATGAAAGAGGGAGAATAAGAAATATTCTGCAGTGGTAACGCGTTCGTCTTTAGCGTAAGCGGTCTCTGGTTCTATTCCCAGGGGAAATCCACATGAGAAATGACATCAGCTATCGAAAAATTTTATAACCACTGCCATACGACCTGATCTGAAATATTCATAGAATTCAGTTTCAAACGATTCTATTCGTGGTATTTCATTTCCATAATTGCATTAATATATTTCAATTAATATTAACATTCATATAATGTGAAATTTTTGAATTCCTGAGAATAAATTTCTCGTATATTTCATATAATTTAAATTAAGATTGCTTGTAGATCAAGTCCTGGAAATCATCATTTGTAATCTCTCTATATTTTACGGGAAGTACATTTCGTAGAATATAATTTAATGCCGTTTTTTACTGTGGTTGAAGCTATTTTCAGTTGAGATAATTGGATCCTTTAACATTTACTGCAACATATTTTCACCTCTCTATCCCGGAGCTATCCTAGAGCCGACTATTTCAACTATCCAAACGGCACCTGGATGGACACCTAAATTTGTTGACCTTCGATATTCATTGCAAAATATTAATTATGATAGAAATTTTTTAATCTATGCCAAAATATTTTACACTGGCGGCCACTAAAGGGTGGTAAAATATTGTCGTCACATTACAACTTCTTAGCAATGGCGGTTCTAAATTATTTCCCCGGGAAGCAAGACAAGTTCCTTACGGACTCATGTCTATTTATCTTTGAAAATGTGATTTTGTCGTGATGAATGCACTAGATATATAGTGATAGTAGAAATACTTCACATTCAGATATTAATTCCATCTTCCCTTCGCATCCTAGGCAAATTGCTACCAGAAAGTCATAAAGAGGAGGGCGATCACCCCTTTGCTGGTGGTTATTACAGGGGTGAGAGCGAATGCCTCCTTATAAATAGTCAAGTAAACGATTTTACGTCTCACTTTAAGTTTATATTAATAAGCTATATACTTCAGATTTGTTGTAGTGAACACGTAATAATTCTTCTTTGGGCGATCCCATGAATTTAATCTACTGAATAGTTAGCGAAATATTATTTACTGTAGTATAAGTTTTCCATGCTCTATATCGCGTTCACACATCTTCGAAAACGCCTTGATTTAAGTGGCTTCTAAACACGCTCCTGCGTCAGTTAGGTTAAGTTAATTCCACATCAGTCGGAGACATCGGTTGAACTTACGTACTTAGTATAGAAATGTATCGATCGTTGGTGGATTGAGGGGGAGGGTTATGAGAAAGATCTCCTCCCCTAGATGATTTGGTAAGATGAGACATTTTTATAGGAAAGAAACGAGTTATTTCACTATTAAATGGCATTTTAGTGGTTTATTGGAGAGAGTTACGGGACTAAGATAAATGTCACATTAGGCTAATTAAATATGCAGAGAATTTCAGACAAAGTGATAAGGATTTATTCACTAGGATAATTGCGACTTTGAAATGAATATATTAGGAATTTGCCCAATATCGTCCCCGGAAAAGTTTCTGCATATATCCGCTCGCATCGATCGTCATTTTTCGAGAAATGTTCCCTAGTATTGGCACAGAGGAAGTCGTCAGTTGGGGATAGCTCTAGGAAGATGAGCATTAACCAAGCAGAGGCTGTTTTTTACCCAATTTCCCTCCTCTTAAACACCGGTAGCCCCCATCCTCTTCCCTCCTCCACGCCTCCCCGCATACCCTCCTCCTGGACCAATGAGATGCCACCCATGCGACCTCCACTCTCAGACCAACCCTCCTTCCACTCGAAATAACTCTTTTATGCCATCACACCTTTGCCACACCACCTCCCCCCTCCCAGAGAACTCCATAACTCTCCTTAGGTCCGTCCTCGAACTCAAGGGGTGGCTGTGCCCACCTTCTTGCCTGAATGTGTCTACGGACTTAATAGCGTGTGAAGTAAGTTTGGTAAGGGGGAGTGGGCTCTGAAGAGGACGGGGAAAAGCTTGGAGTGGCAAAGGAGGCAGAGCAAACTCAAGTTCACGCAAACACGGGAGTTTTTATGTCTGCGGGAGAGGAAAAAATAAAATCGGTCGACAATGGAGAAGGAAGAGAGATTCAAATGAATAGATTCCTCTCGAAAGGGAGCAGAGGTTGGCTTTTTTAAACTGGAAACTCTTCGGCTCACTTTTTCCCCACCTCGAGATTTAAGAGCTGCACATATCAACGGATGTATTATAGATATTTTATGTGCGCGTACGTGTGTGTGTATATTTCTGCTTGAAATCCCTTTGTGAAGTATTGACTATTGTAGCAGCAGTGCTCCGCCATTGTCACATCTCATTTTATACGGGGCTGCTATTTTTTATGATGAGGAGGATGAAGTTAGGTATCTTCCTCTCCGCTCTTCGCTTCATAAAGCTCTTTGTCTTTCTGTCGTTTGGATTCCTTTTTAAAAAGCGATAAAAGAGTGCGATGGAATGCTCGGGATTCGTTTACTTCAGCTCTTATGGTTCGTGACAACAGCTGACTTTATGAAGTGTTGAGCGTTTTTTCATCCGAGGGATCTCCTGTTCGAATATCACCTCTGTTCTAACCATCCTCTTGGTCCCTATACTGACTAAATCACGTTAATTAAACCAGGGACGCATCTGAGACCAAAGTTGCAAATACTGGATCGAGATCATGAATCGTTGAAGTAGTTAACTGCCATTTTTTCAGAATAATACATAAAGCACTTCATAGAAAATTCAGCCCTTTCGCTGCGGCCGAAGTGAATATAAGAGGAATATAAGAGAAATATATAAATATATTGACTTATGAATGGACCTTTATCGACTTTGATTGTGTGGGGTTCTATGGACACATTACTTGAAATTACTCAGCTCAAATGAATTTATTCCTCAAAATGAAAATCAAGAACATAGAAACGCACCGGGCCACTATGAAAATAAAGGAACATTCTTGATCTCTCCATAAATATAGTCTCATTTCCCCGTTTATGGATGAGCTGCTCAGTAAGCGCCCCTGCAATAAAGAAATCAACCCCTGGATTATACTGTAAGCCTTTTGAATGAGTCAGATTTATGCTATTAATTTTCTTTCTCCCAAATTACGTAAAACATACGCAGGGGATACTTCCTATAAGAAATCTCTTGTTTTGCGCATGATAGCCAATGGCAGCGAAACGTGGACCTTCGTCGAACGAGAGAAGAAAATGCTAGAAGGACCAGAAATAAGGTTCCGAAGAAAAGTAAATAGAACAAGTTGGACTGAAAAGAAGAAGAATGAGGAAGCAGTTGAAAACATAGGTGCGAAGAGAGGCCAAATCAAGGAAATAGGAAAAAAGGCGGAAAAAATTTATCATATATATAGTAAGTCACAACGCATTCGTTAGAAGGAAATTTCTTGGGAAAAAGAGAAGTAAACTACCAACTCGTTCATGTAAGACCTTACGAGAACAATAGGGAGTGGCTGTTGTGATGAAATGGAAATCCTTGCCAGGAAGAGAGAAGAGAGGTGGGTGAAGAAACGAGGTATAGCCTTTAGAGGTTGATAGATGGTATACTCCACCGATTATAGAAAGAAACCAAGTGCCAACTCAAATATTCCATTAGAACTAATAATTAGAGCATAATCATTTTCATGTCGAAAATTAAAATTGCCCCCTATTTGTAATTACAGTTTCCTGTGGAACCTTTGATACAGATAATGCTCGGGTAATGTATTAAATCCTCCGGCATATTTAATTTCCTTGACATTGCATTCCACTTTCCAGTTGCTTTGATTTATATTACGAAAGGAAATTAACCTTATTGATAATCTATTTGATGTGTTCTGGGAGTGGCTTTTGAGTATAAAAATAAACTACCTTCTCAGAGAGAAATATCTAAAAACTAATTTGACTTAAATTGACCAATTGGAACTAAAAGGTGAAGATACATTAACGTATCAAATGATCAAAGTTGGAGGAGTGTTTCATGTATGAATTGAAGAGAACTTGAATTGAATTTGTGCTAAGCAAACATCTCAATGTTTATTCCGCTAAAAATACCAAGTTAAAGATCACCTGAATTTAATATGGAAAAAGATCCTTTAAATCACGCCCAGAGTGCTTTAGTTCAAAGGATATTGAATTCTAACCATCATATCAATCAGCGAAAACGAATATGACTATGTACCGCCACGTTAGTAGCACACAACTATAGAGGAGGTCGTGATTTCTTCTTCTGAGGATGAGAGACGCAATGGAGGAAATAGTTGAAGGAAGACGTGTGTACCATGGGGTGAGGTTACACTTTAACCTCTTTGCTAGAGAATTTATAACAGCTAATGGAAGAATATTTTCATAGTACTTGGTTAAATATCTCTAAACTAAACAAAAAGCAACTTTGTTGTTTCGTCAGAAAATTGACTCAAGAGCACTTTACACAATATTCTCACGGAAGCATCTTCTTCCTTTGCATTTTTTTCAAACTAATGCTGAACAATCTGTATGGAGATAAGATAATTACTTTTTTCAGATAGAATGCCACTTAGTATTTTTACTATTAAGGCAGTAATTTTGTTCTCGGGCGCCTGAACAAATTCGATTTCTTTAATAAATCCATTTTCATTTCTTCCTTATCCAACACCAGTAATTGTACGTAACCCTTCTATGTGGTAGAGATTTCATCGCTGAATGAGGAAGGAGCTTTGTGAATCACTTCCTTTCCCTTAATGGTGAATCAACATTTTAAAATATAAATTGCCTTCGAGAAGCCTACGCAATTGGAGGAATGATCTAAGAATACAATGCACCAGGATCTGAATAGTAATCATGCAAATATCATCTACTTCTGCGTCTTATGAAATAAGGAAATGTGTGATATAAGAATGTAATCACCGTATAGACTAGAGCATAGATCGGCCTCCGAAACTTTACTCAATTCCAATTTCTTACCTTCGTTTTCTTTATCTCTCCTTGGGATATTACGGTAGTTATAAAGTTGAATAGAATCTATATTTATTACGATTACTTCAATGTATCGACAGTTACAGCCTTTTGTGGAATTAGTAAAGTAAATTTAATGACCTCTTAAATTCTGTACTAAACGGATTTTAAATATCTCACTCAACTTTAAAGTTTTTCATAAAATTTTGCATACAAACTACAAGTACATAAGGTACATTCATGGATCTATTATGACAGCTGATTCCTTAATATACCACAAAAATATATTAGTATTTCCTTTATCTTATCGGAAAAGTAAATCCATACAATCCATCTCGGGCATCAAATTCTACCGTATATAACGAACAGACTGGAACTTAAACCTTTTACCTCCTGTCGAACAAGATTGCCAGGGATGACCTATGTGCACTGATCACAAGCTGTGTAACATTTCATGACCATAGTGCTCATAGTCATGCATAAATTAACAATCCTGTAACTTCTGGTACTTCTATAACTATTAGTTAAGGAAATAAAAGGATTTGATGCGATACGAGTGAATGAAGGTGATCGTCATAACCAGAAATAAATATCGCATGCATCGTTGTGATTCGGAAAGCGATGGAAATAGGTTGAATTTGTTCTCAGCTCATCCTTTCGTTCCAACAGCCTCCTGTTTGTAAGAGCTTCCGAGCACGTATTGGAGTGACTGGCGAGAAATGCGGGCAACGAAGGCAATGAATGGAAGAAGCCGGAAACGGGAGAGCACTCGGCTGCGTACATTTTCGTCTGTTTTCTTTATTCTGTAAAACCTTTTACGAAATCGTTGGCTTATGTATTATTCAAAGTAACGCGAGCTATATGCCCGATGCACTTCACGGACGACTTAAAAAGCATGAAATACTGATTCGAGATGGTGTCTTACCATTAAGTTTTCAGGTCTTCACTCAGATTTGTATTCTTCATTTCGGGAAAAGAAACGCTACGCTGTTGACCAAAGCATTGATGCTCTATGAAGTACTGCAAAACAATAACGAATACGTAAAAGAATAGGACAGCATCGAGGTTGCATGCCAGTGAGGTAAAAACACAATCACGGTGCACGGTTTTGCATTGAGCGGAGGAAATTTCTTTGGTAAGTTTGCACTCCAATGTACTCGATGCCCGGGTATAGTGCGTCTCGAGTAAATAATCGTTTCAATTCTCTAATCTGAAGTATGAATTTGCTCTTACACTTATTACGAAATAATTATGAGAATCTCCAGCTACACACATTCGTCTAATTTAAATAAAGGGGCGACCAAAAGCTTCTTCAATGAACAATTTTCTTCTTGGAATTCGGTTTTCTATTAAATGTATGTCTCCTTAAAGTCTACGATGTTTCAAAAGCAGTATTTACGATATTTCGTCAAGATCAAGGTCTGTTCCTGCAACTACATTTGCGATAAAAACGACTCTCCGGTTACGTTATTTCGATTTATGGTCACTCCTGGGACCGTTGCCAACCTGTTTGCGATTTAGCCATGGATCATCAACTTTCTTATGAAATAACTTGTGGACTAGTCTCGCAAAAATGATTTTTGTCTTAAGTTTATTGTCTATGACCATAAAATTTTAAAAGCGGTGATTTTTACTATTGAAAAATTGACGTGTTATCAATTATTAATTTTATTCTAGAATGCACTTACATATAAAATGTGTGGGCAAATATTTTCCGTTACGTTTTGTTTATAGCTGCGCAAACATTTTGTAAGATGTAAGATGGGTATTCGCATTTGACAGGAGTAAATCTTACCGTTTTTATCTTACCCTCTGTCCCTATCGAAATTTTCTTTTTAAAATATTTATATGTATATTTTCGTCGAAGTTTGAGTCAGAACTAAATAACGCTACAGAAGAGGAAAAAAACTTTGTTCTTTTCCACAGATTTTATTAGTAGGTAGTATAACTAATGAAACTTGTAGAAAAAATACGATGCTTTTTCTCTTCAATCGCCTGTCCACTAAGTTACGCCTGAAAACGTCAATTTCTTTTTTCATAAATAACGCTTTTGTGCAGAACAAAAATCTTACGCTCTGCATTTTAAATTTTCTTTGGGTCAAATTTGTTTGTCAGAATATGCCCATTCCAGAGAGAATATCAATAATACGATTAAGAGAGAGAATATCAATAATACATTAGATATTCACCTGTGATTTCAGATGCTATGAGAAATTTTAAGTATATGGATGATTGGACAAATAGTATGAGAAATTAATGGTTTTCTGCGAGCGATAGACGACATTCACCTGCTAGGAAAATAGACATCACGGCAAATGCAACCCCCGCCACACGCCAAAAAACTAAATGGACACGAATGGAGATATTGACTTCTGAGCTAAAACTCCCCATCAGATTCTCCGTAGTCTTCCGAGGGAAAGCAACTTCGCTCGCATTGCACTCTGTGCCCTCCGTCATCCCCTAACGGTGTAGTGTAATCAGTATATGTGTAATTGGAAAATTCCTCCATCTTGATATTAAATATATGCGCTGGTTCTCAGATTCCAAAAGGCCTTCCGAAGAAGAATCAATCCGTCCGTCTATGGTTACTAGTTTTTCCATCGCTTCCATCCGACACGGAAGACTCACTAACTTAATCGCCGAATGGTTACAAGAGCTCCATATATTTCGCCAGTCCACCTTCGAATACCGCGTGGGTTAACCGCCGCCGCGGAGGCGTTGTTATGCATTTAAAAAGTGTATCGCGTTAGTCTCTCTGCCCGAATCACGTTCGTTCCAGAACGGTATCTCACCTCAAGGAGACGTGCTTCGCGCCGCTCCTACACCGTTCCTACACCATCCCTTACTTCCCCCACCCTCATCCCCCTTCCCTCTCCCACTCCTCCTCCACCACTATTCCCACCTGATCCCTCTTGGGCATCCGGATCAGCCTCTACCTCTTCGCCGGCACCAGAGGTCATCGGAGGTCAACCCAAGGGGTCACCAAGAAGCGCCCCACATCGGCGCAGACTCGATGAAATCCGCGCCGAACCTCTTTTGCAGATTCCTCCACTTCCGCTGCCCTGAAAACATCACCTCCGAGCGCACCTCCCATCCCCGGGTCTCGACGGAGTAGCGGGAAACGTGCCCATGACTCTCTCATTCCTCTCGACGTTTGTCTGATTCTAATTTTGGGTTCCGTTAGGATTAAATGTTGGAGCTGTTTGGCTGCAGAGGGCTTCGTACGTCGCCTGCTAATTGTCCCCGCGGTGGAAACATCGTGAGAAAACAGATGCGCTGTGCCTCGATTCCCTTTCCCGAATCGAGATCGCGTCGGATCTAGGAATGTGGACTCTCTGAACTCCATCTCCTTTTTTTGGGCTTGCCAGAATCGTAGGGAGGGTGATAACGTGAGGAAATATGTCGCTCTAATATTCGCCTTGGGTCGTAAATGACAGATGTTAAAAAAGGGCTTGCGTTTATGGGCTTGTTTATATCCGTGTGATTGAGGCAGGTGGGAGATTCGGATCGTTATATTTTGACCGGATGACACACGCTGAGGTTATGTATACGTTTAACGCGCTACAGAATATTTCTCCTCGAAACTCTCTTGCTATGGTTTCCAAAGGTGAGTGGGTTTATAAGTGAGTCTCGCTCAACGCAGCGGATCGTAACGCTGATTCGCCGTAACCCGTTGATGTGCTTGCAGTAGACATTAAATCGCATAGATCCCTCGTGTTATAGTTCGAAATTTTTTCTCAAAGGGACGAAAAAAGCGAACATTCTCATTCTTTCATGGTTTAATTTCATTCGTTACTTTCATCTCCAGAACGTCAAAATTGTTTACCGGTTACCACTTTTATAATCCCACAAGTTATATTCCTTTCATATCATATACAGAATACTAAATGATGTAATTGTGCGCTAGGCCAACCACTCCATGGAATTTGTTTCCAGTACGAAGAAAAAGTTTCCATAGACGGCAGAAAGTCTAGCCGGAGATTTTTATAATTTGATGTAACTGCTACTGTTTGAAAAATCCAAAAGATCCTCTTTCCAGTACAGTGGTGGATCTATGAACTCTTCATGGGGTAGCACTTAGCAAAGGGGGTGTGATTTCAGACAATGTGCTTATGAACTCGTCACCATTTAGCTTTTAAAGTGAAGTGGTAAATGTAGCAGATGAATAGTAGCCTTGGAACAATGTCACAATCGGATGTTAATACAAACTCCTGGTCAAATCTTAGGCAAATCCCTAGTACCAAAAAGCCACCAATGGGGGGCGATGCACCCTTCGCACCACTCGAATACCCAAATAATTCGACGTTGTTATTTATTTATTACGAGCATATCCCAGTTGTAAAGATTACACAGTTTTGAAGGAAGAAGAAAATGTTACGCCTGCAGACTGTTGTGAGGGTCAATTCGAAGACTAAACTAACGTATCGGGAGTGGGAACATGAAGGTTATATCGAGTAATTTATCATCTTTATAAACACGTTACTCTGGAAACTTCATCGTATCAACGGAAAAAGCCATCCATTCAGATATTTCGGGTCGCAAATGAAGAAAATCTTCGAGTTAAAGTCTTTCAGTCGGTAACCCTACAAATGAGGTAATAAAAACTTAGAGCTTTGACAAAAGTATTAATCTGAAGTTCACAATACCTTGCATCGACTCACACAATCGATTATATGCATATCGATAACTATATAACGGTCCTAATAACTTCTAAATAAGAATAATTTGGAAGGTCATGATCGTTTTCTCACGTATCAATGACAATTACAACGACGACTATCATAAAACTTCCCCTTCTATGATTTGCTCATAACCTGAGTTTTGTTATCTTTTACGTGTGGTGTAATATCAGTCAAACTCGCTTCGTTGCAGTGGAGATTGTCCCACGTCAGAGGTGCGGGATAACGTATCAATCAAACGTATGTTAATACCGGAAAATAACGCAGTAGAGCATTCGAGTTGAACTGTTTCAGCGAATCGCGTAGTAGATAATGGGTTCAGGAAGTCAAGGAGCAATTAAGGAGGAAGAGAGGAGAAGAGCTTTTTCAAGGTTGAGTTCCGGGAATAGGTTATTAGTTGCACTGAATTGAGTCGCTTAAACTTGAAACATCATCATAAAGTCATTCAAGAACTCATATCTTAGCCGTTAAATTTAAAGAGTTCATTTCTGCTGATATATGGGGACATTTTGTTACGCTTGTTTAATTGGTTGCGATGACTTCAACCATTACTTTCTTTTGGTTGTTTTCCCTCCTGATCAGAATGCTGGATGGATGTGAAGAAGAATCTCGAAGCTCTCCGTGAATGTAATGGATAAATTTTAATCTTACGTTCTTTCCTGAATTTGGAATACGATACTGAATGCACCTGTCACTGATAGTCTGTAAATTTGAACCACTAGGAATTGATATTAGATCATTTACTAGAGATTCCTTTCAATCAACCACTTGAATGATTTTGTTTCTCTGTCTTCCTTCGCCAACTGAAAATTAAGCGAAAATTACTCTCCTTAATTAATCTCTTCGTTTCCTTTGTAGAAATTATGATATTAGACAATTAGAATGTATGTAATGCGTCACCCGAGTGCAGCCTCAAGGATTCACATGCGGCTGAATGGTTCCGAAAACTGCCTCATCATACATGTAGCCTACTAATGAGAAAAGTTTTCCGTTGGTCTACAAAATTCTGAAGGTGCCATTGATGAGGTCAATTTCACGTTACAATTTTACATGCAATTTTTAAGGTAATGAACCACATAATAATGATTTTCCTCAAATCTAGAGCCTAAAATCTTATCACATACCAGCACGATAGCAATCCTTATCGTATAAATGTTTTGAAATTTAATTACAAAACCTTCCAGTCTTCAGTACCGCGGTTATTTATAAACATGATTCTCGCCCTCGAATTAAGATAATTTTATGCTGGTCTTTTGTTCGGATGCAAAGCTCATTCTGCCTCGCCGTCCTTGAACAGTCAAATATTTCACATCTCGGTTTAACCACAGCGTCCACGTCGACTGAAGAATTATGAATAAATGCCGGCTGTAGAGGGAAACTTCCGACTGATTTGCATTTAAATTGCATTTTTTCTATCCAGCATCCATCTGGGTTCACGTAGCTTTTGATCTGGCTGGTTACCCAAGATGAGATGTCTTCAGATCAGTTTCTATCGATTGGCAGTTTCGATCACTCATCCATTCAAAATGAGCTTCCATCGTCGAGGACGATTGGGCAGCTTCGAAAGGAATTGATTTTTTTTTCGTCGATGCTAGTGACAGGACGACTTGATTACTTACACGAAAATTTTAACGATACGATAGCTTATACATGCATGCCCCCTGTTTTGATGTTGTATTTCGTGTGAGGTTGAAATTCATACCCCAAAACCACTTCTTTAAGATGCTCAATGGCCCGCCACCTTAAGCTGAAGTTCCATGCATCTGAGAAATAATGTGGCATTGAAGTTTGAGGTTTTCTGACAGTTTCTGTTTTTCGAATTGCTTTGTAATCAGTTATATTCTTCCGTTGATTTGTTATTTATTCTCAATAGCTATCATATTGTTAGTCCCAAAATCCAATATGTGTTTATTATTTATTTATTGTTGATCTATTATTTATTTGTTATTTATTTATTATCTATTTATTATTTCTTTATTATTTATTCATTCTCCTGTGCCCTCACAAACATCAATTTATTGGACAGGTACAGGAGAGGCGTATACAGTAACGCTAGACTAACTCACACGACTACTCCTAAACTGAAAAGTCCGATCAGCCGCGACTCGAGCCTAAGGGTTTGAGTGCTAACCAATCGGCCGCGGTCGGCACACTTAATGCTGGAAATAAGGTTCCTTTCATCATTCATTTCTGCGGAGAAAAATTAAAATCTTTGAATAAAATTTCCAGCCTTTAGAAGATGAAAACTTTACTCTAGAGGAATAACAAGTGTGAAAAATAGCGACACGACTGGGACTCGAACCCAGGTCTCCCACTTTCTGGGTTCGAGTCCCAGTAGGTTTTCAACCTAATAAGATACTTTCCTTTCCTTTAATCCTTTACTCTAGAGAGTTGAGTAGACATTTGTATTTATAGTGATTGATATCATAGTTGCTTACTTCTCTTATCCAACATTTGTCATCCTCCATATAAAAGAGGTGTTATTAATTTAGATGAATTTGAAAATGTTCGTCTAAAAGGGGCACTCGAAAATATTGAACAACACTAAGATAGTAATCTGTCAAGTGTTTGTTATAATTGTTTTAGAATACTCCTAACCCCTTCGATATACTGGGTTCTTGAAACGACACATGAATGTAGTTTTCCTCCTTTTGTTTTATTTTCTATTATTTCTTAACGCTTGGAAATAAATTTTCCAAGGGATAACGGTATGTCCGGTTACATTAATTTTCACTAAAACTCGTAAAATAATAGTCACACATAAATTGACAGGCACAAAACGAACAAAAATGTCAGATATTTCCATATCATCCTTCTTTCTCCAGTAGAGTTATTCCATCATAATCTCCATTAGAATCAGTAAAAACGTTTCAAAATTTCAAGGGACCATGAAAAGTTTGCCTGGAATGATTCGGAATAAAATCAACAAACTTCTAGGGAGCAAGAACGTCTATTGTTCTGCCGTATAAAACACATTACTTGTAGATACTGATGTCACATTCCAAGAAACCTCCAATTCGCGTGTCAGCGAATGGAAGTGTATCTCAGTCATGCTCATTATATAATGCGTAATGTAAATCTGATAACCTTAGTTTTTGACCTATGAACGTGTCAAATGATTAAAAATTCTTTATTCCTTAAATGATTAAAATTCGAAGTCATAAATTAACTTAAGAAACAATATTTATTTATGACTTCGAATAAGACAATATTTTGAATTCTCCTATATCAAAAGAACGATTTTTTCTTTGTGTCGAATTATTCTATCCTTGTAAATCGATGTGTAAAGTATCAATCTGGAAGGCCAGTTTGAACCTCGTCCCCTACACTGTTAGCTTCGGAAATTTCAAAGAGGAGATGAGGCTAGCAAGATGAGGAGTGAGGCAGTTTGCCATTTCATTTCTTACTGTGCCAGAATGCAATGAGTGGGAAATCTCTATGAAAGTGCAGCACCATGACCGTATGAATCTCCTTTTTTAAGTACTCATGGAGAGACCATAATGAATGTGCAATTGCACAGCATTATTCACACTTCCTTAGCTTTCATATTATTATATCGATGTGAAAGACGGAGACAAAAGTAGAAAAAATGATAGATACATTTTCCTCCATCCTCTACTAAAGGAAACATAAAAAAAAATATTCTATATACCAGCATGTAGTTGTATAAATCGTTTATACGAGATAGAGAATGTGTAAGGGTAGAATAAACTAGTGAATCAGAAGTGCAGCAAAGATAACGGCATTTAAATATTCGAAAACTTAGGAAATATTGAAGTTATATATGTTGAGCTTGTTAAAGATTACCTGGGCCTATCTGCCCATATATATATCAGCTCTACCTTCGGTTCAAGATAGATATAAGGATAAATTTCCAAATTCGCTGGCATAATGGCCTGTAATGAGAGTTGATGAAGGGTTATGATGGACCGCTACAATGTGCAAAGGGATTCCCACACCTTCACAGACCTAAAGAGAGAACGGGAATCGTTTCAAAGAGGCTGTATATTAATTACAATCAATGATGGCGAACCTCGCCGACTACCTCAACAATACCATCTGCGTCGGATCTTGGAGGCCCTGTGGTCAGAGGTTGGTGGGGTGAGCAGGGCAAGGGAGGAAAGGGAAAGGTAAGACGGCTTAAAAAAGGACGTATATGCACACACGTGGCACACCAATAAACGTTAATCATCTGTGGGAGATCGTGAATGTCAGTCACAGTGTCGAAAAGGCAGAGAGAGTGGATTGGGAGGGAAGAGATGAAAGGGAGAGCGGAGTGGGGAAGATGAGGTCCAACGAGGAGGGCGAAAAAGTGCGAAAGATGGCCGTTGTAGGTATTTCGGAAGGTAGCCGGAGAAGTTGGTTTCTTTTTCGCTTGAGGCAAGTGAAGACGGGCGCTCGGGAAATTCAACGGTCACTGCGATTGCGGTCGGATATCTTCCATCCGGAAGTATAGATGGTAGTCGAATATTTTTGATCGATTCAGTTGAAAGAAACGTGCAGAATGCCATGCCATACGGTAGGGAATCTAAGTGCTAAAGCCCGTTGTTACTTAATTTTTGAGAGTTATTTTTGCTTATGAATCCCTTAACTTTATAATTATTTGGTCATTCAGTTATATCTTAGTGGATGGAATATTTTCACACTTTATCCGGCTAAGGATAGAGGAAAATGTTTTTTTTCTCGACTCCATAAGTGCGCGATTGATCTTTATTAGGTCTGATCATGACTCAAGTCCGTAGATAAACTCTGTCACCCGCCCTCATTCTATCCGTAGAGTCGTGCTGGGGTGAATGAGAAGATCAAGTAGACGTCTAATATATGTACATAGATAACAGCTACACTTAAAATAATTTTTGTAACGAATATAACGGTGTTGTTTTGAAAGATAACTAAATATTTATTAATGCAGCTATTTTAAATACACACCTCCAGTAAAAATTTTCCAACATACTTTCCGATTTCAGTTTATTTAATGATGGACACTGAGAATCATTTCATTATTTAATCCAAGACAACATTGAAGAGAAATATTTCTTTGTAGCCTTATGACGTTAAGCAATTAAGGGGTGTCAACATTGGACCCATGCTCAAAATCGTAGTATTTGATTACCAGTAACCTTCAGAATCAGGTGCCTTCCATAGTCGGCGCCCTAAAGTCTTCAGAATTTCTGAACTGTCAGTGTTGAATTTCTGTTAACTCTGTACTGCTTCATTGACGTAATTATTTTGGAATATTTACCACAAATACCAGGGACTAAACCCTCGGAAAAGTTCGTGACTTTGTTAAGTTCTTAAGCGTAAATAGTAGCCCAATCTAATTTAAAACAAACTTGAATTAATTCTTTCACAAGAGACGAGTTGGGTTCTCTTCCAACTAACCTACAACCGATTAAGGAATATGGAACCGATTCTTGATGAACATTGTAATTATGGTAATTAAAATTTAGGAGTCTTTACTTTAAGTTTCTTTTCACATGACGAGAAAAGAAAGCAAGTCAATAAATCATAGACCCATTATTTTAATAGAATTTAATAATGATTTTGAACACTCTGATCCATAAGAGGAATAAGAATTCTTACCTTTTCCAATCAATTTTGATACGCCAATAAAACACTCGATCAATTTTCAAGATATCCATGTAAGATGGAAAGGAAGGTTAAGAGCTCAGGTAACGCTCCTTGTTCTCGTAGTTCGAGGAATCCGGACAAACGAATTGAAATGCACTTCAAATCCAACAATATTCTGCATATTTTCCCGAAGAGTGTTTTTGGTTTCAATTCTAAGGCTTTACTTTCTCTACTAAGAGTTATTCGATCATTGCATACTCTGTTGTCGTCTCGTTCTCTGCGTCCATGTCGAAAGGGTTCACTTTGACTGAGACATCCACCGATGAGGCGAACTGCACGATGATCACCAGGTAGGTGAGTATGTTGGCTAACATCTAAAATGTCATGAGAAATTCGAAATCAATTTTCCATCTAAATCGAAGCAGGACAAAGAACCGGAAAACCGGCTAGATTTGCAGCAGTAAATGCCGAATCTATAACGGAATAGTTAACATGTCTGAACACAAACAGAAATCGGGAAGCGTCATTTATTCCATCCGAAATTTAGTTCAAATTTTATTGATCTAAAACTTTATTACATTCACTAAACTTGTGTAACAGTGACTAGTAATTTAAAAACTAACATTTATGTGTTTAGAGATAAAACACGAGCGATTCTCGAAAGGTGCAAAAGTTGCTATTTAACCGTTCAAAATTTCCCCTCTTTTGGGTGAAGACGAAATTTGTGTCTCAAGAAAAACACATAAGTAGACAAAATGTCAGTGAAAAAGTCATATGTGGAGCATATATGAGGTCAAAAACATGGAACCCTGAGTCGGTGGTGACTGGATAATAATTGGATGCGCACTGGAGGGAAAAGGCTACATCAGCATTATAAAACGGTCCTTTTATCATTATTCAGAAATATAGAAAGGAAGAATTGTAGAATACTGAATTTGTAAAATTAAAGGAAAATGCTATCCTTTCAATCAACTTAATTCATAGCTTGCCAAGTTAATAAACCGAGGAGCCTAGTTCATTTTCGATAACTTTTAATCTTCTTTTTAATTCATTCCTTTTAATATCTTATGTCTGATTTAAAGAATAAGGAAAAAGAGCAATATTCCGCGACTATGGTGTCGACTCTTTAGGGCATCATGAAATGTTGTTCTAAAGGGTCGAAACCATGGTCGTGGAATAAAATATTGTTGTAAATGTATAAGTTTTCTTTTTTCCTATTCTAAATGATGAAGACCTACCAAAAAGTCGAGGCCGAATTAATATCTTCATTCTGAATTTATTTATTAATTTACCATCGTTTACGTAACACAGAAAACCGTTCAGCAAGCAACCCAAGGAGAAACATGCGAAAATTATCAAAATTTCCGGGAATCAAAACCAGGTAGTAGTCAAGTCGATATTTTTCACATCTGTTTTCCCTTAGGTGGCCAAAATGTATTTTCCCTCCATAGAACATTCGGTATTGTGAACTATGAAAATAAGTGTTTTTATACCGTTTATTTATCTTTATAAGCGAAAAAATGTTTATAAACGTTAAGGATTTTCCTTACCGCGTGAATTGTAGTGGAATCCAGCACCAATACGCCGGAAGCGGAAAATTCAACCTTCCATTGCAGCAGTTGGACAGTGAACAATCGCAGCTGTTATAGGAAGTAAAACATATGTGTCAGGTATATAATGGAATTCTTATTGAAAATAGATATCAGCAGCTTTATTGGATTACCTGCTCAGAAGTCTTCTGATCCAAAGGATAGGAAAGCGCATTGCTGACTACAGTTCTAGTATGGTTTGCCTGAAATTAGGATCTTTGCATATATCCATCCATTAAAAGAGAAATACCTTCTCTAAAAAAAGCAATACCGTAATTGCAAGCTGACATTGGTATTAACTGACGTCTTGAAAAGTAATATGATAGACATTCCATGGTCTAATTTACAACAAAAAAAGAAAACATTCTTTGATCACCGAGCCAAAACTTAGGGGATAATCAAAATATTTTAACTTCGTAATTTTGTACTTCTCCAGGAATTTCTTTGTTTTTATAATAAATTTTATTTAGAGAATAAACAGTGAGTACCTAATTTTACACAATTTCATCCCTTTCGTCCCACTTAAAAGCGCAGTTTCTAATTTGGACTGTTAGACAGCTGCATTCCTAACCAACATATACTTTCTGTTCTACAGGAAATTATTTTCCACTAAATCAAGAAATTAGATCATCACGCTTTTAATATGTATGCGTGATAGTTGAGTCATTTATACATAAATGTACCTATATTGTGACCTATTTTACAGAAAATCAAATACATATATAGCTGATCCCTCCTAAGCCTATCGAGACACTCTTGATGGAAATCTACAAAATTATCAATACAGGAAGAAAATGTTTGTCGCCTCCTTAAAAATAATAACAGAAATTTATCATAAATAATATACATTTAAAAGCAAATAATACTTCTCCTTTCAGAAACTGTTAAAAATTATTCTAAGCCGAATACTGCTTGTATATCAATATGAATATCGATCAAAAGATGTGTGACTAACAAAAAGAAGAAATAGTCACATATAAGATGAAAAAAACAAACTCTTATCGCATTGGCCTTTCAGATTTGCAAACCCTTCTACACTCTCTGCGGAATTGCGAAGAAAATCAAATTAAAATCAAGAGATATCACGTTACATTTATCGAGGAAAAGTTTCGGAAGTGACCTGGAAAGACTAACCTTTTCGGAAAAGTTGTGATGTAGAAAAACTCATCTCACCGGTCGCCTTGATAACTCGTTCCTTTCAGATGTCTTTAGTAAGACGTCTTGTTCTTCGTTGAAAATTTAATTTCCATCTTAACTTTTCGTTTATGCTGCACCTTCGTGACATTCTGCTCACTTTTTCTTTGAGCATCGCCCAGTTTCTGTGCTTTAGCAAATATTGAAGCTCTTTTACTGAAAACTATGTTGCAGATTGTTCCAGGATTATTCGTCTAAAATGGTACTTTTGCTGAAAAGTGTATTTCGTGGAAAAATTGCAATTCAAATTTTTCTTTCATTTGATTGGAAACATTTAACTTGACCATTGTCTTTTATTTTCTTCATAAGAAATGATATCCTTAGAATATTTTCATTAAGATATAATAATAATAGTAATAGAATCTTATATGAATGAAATGCGTTCGATGCGATTCGTTTGATTTCTCCAAAGTCGTGATAGGTCCACACTAATTGGAAACTGTTTTTAAATTGTAGAGGGACCTTATATACGAGAATAAATGCTCTTCCTTTTGTTAAATAGGGCGAATATACAAACAAAAATATTTGCCTCATTTCCGAGTACTCCCGATTTGAAATTTCAATGGTAATGAAACGACTTAAGAAATAACTACTCAATAATAATCGGATTATATGTTTCCTTCTCTAAGCAAATACATCGCTATGAATCGTTAGGATACTTATGTATCATTGTTCATCCTCGAATCATAATACTGAATTACTATGACTTTGGCTCAAAAAAGTCACTTTTCAGACTTGAAAATTGTAACGAATCTCAATTTATAACGATTTAGCTTTCTTAAGGATGTATTAAATATTAAGGATTCATATTACATTGGTTCTTTTTTCTGGTATATAATATTTTTTAAATGTTTTTGTTAATTTTACTTTATAAGTTTTCGTTATATGTTTCTGAGTTTCTGGTAAATGGATAGAATTTTGATACGTGTTTGAAAAATTGTTTAAAAATGTTGAAAAATTGAGCCTTATAATTTGGGTAGTTGTAATTAATGTAAGTATTTTGTAATTATAATGTCAGTAAACGTAATTTTTCCTGTGATTTGTATGGGTATAAAATTTAAAAAGTTCTATTTTCCCCTATTAAACTGTCAGGAAATTGTTTATAAGTACGAGTATTTTGAGTTTCATCCGTTTCTTCTACTTCTACTTTTACTGTCCCTAACTTGAGAACTGCCGAACAATTCCATGCTGACCCAGGGAGAGGCTAATGTTTTGAATTTGTACGAACAGTAAATACTATGTATTAATATTACAATTATTACTTGACTGATGGTCACGGCCTATAAGCCAATGGCAGATAGTGTGGAATTTGATGCGCCAACCACATATCATCGAGAAAAAGGCCTTGCGAGGCTTAAAAGAAGTAATGCTCCAAATGAGTTCCTGCTGTTACGATTACGACTCATAGCCTTACCTCGTCGCTTGCCGAATCACATCCCATGATAACCGCAAATATCGGTAACACTCTTAGTCCAACATATATGGTCCTGGATAGGCCACCCACCAGTATATTCACTTCAGCTTTATGCTGGAAAACATCGATGACGTAATAAATGCTCGTTGTGACGAAGAGAAAGAGGGAGCAGGCGTCGAAGAGGAAGGACAGCCCGACAGCGGCCGCCAACGTCCGGCAGTGACGCGACAGATTCCCATGCACCCGACGACAGTCTGCAACAATTCGTTCCGAATCCTTCCCACCATCAAACTCTAACTCCAGTGGCCCCACGCTCCCCTTCTTGCGACGCTCCTTCGACATCTTCCCCACAACCTGTCTAATGCGTCCCATGTACGTGTTGAGTCGCAAGAAACGTTGCTTGAGCATCACCGCAACTGCCAGGTGGTGCCAACAGCGCGAAGTGAGCAGCAATAATTGGATACAGTTCGACATCAGTGGCAGCATTGCTAGATTCCCTCCAGTGACTTCCCAGTATTTGCTCCTAGAGATGAAATTGGTCACGAATACCGTGAGAAGAACCAGTGGATTTAGGACAACAGCCAGTTTTGATCCTCGAGGCTTCCGGAAACCCTCTGCGTCGAGATCCTCGTCGGTAAGTAGGGTTACCCAGAGGCTCCGGATACGTCTGCCGTTGAGGATCCAACAGAGATTAGCAGAGTTATTAAGGAATGAGGTGATACATCGGATGTACATGGCGATACTGTTCTTGGTGTCGGTGGGTGAGTCCTGGAATAACTTCTCCGCGGCACCCACATCGAGGACAATGTAGAGGAAGAGTGTTGCTGCTGCGTACAGAGAGGAGAGGGAAAATAAACGTGGACTATCGGTGAGCGGATATAAGCCCATAATCATCATGGTGAAAACGTTAGCATCGAAAGCTTGATGACGATCTTTAGCTGTATCCTTCTTAGGTTCCCAAGCAGGAGTAACCCGCCTCTCCGGCACACCAAACATCTTGTTCTGTTCCATAGAATGCGTTCTTATCGAAGGACAACTACGATGACAACTTACTAGTCTCGTACGATGGATTCCTTTCCGGTCATTCTGCTTATCTGAAAGTAGCAATAGCTTACCGTAACATAAATTAAACGAAGAAACCCGTAACAACTTTTTATAGATCATAAAAAAGTATGACCTATAAAAATGAGCAATTTGTACTCTGAAGGAAACGGTAATGCAGTAAGAATTGTGGCGTATTATCCAATAAGCCAACAGTTGATACAGAAAGTGGAGATACGTTTAGATGTCTATAGAAAGCGTTGAAATGCCACGGGAGACAACATTCCTTCTAATGTGATAAGAAATCACCTCGCGCAAGGTTCAAATGATCGTAGTAAATCTCTGATGAAGGAATCCTGTATGCAGTATTCGTCAAGAAATATAGACGCAAATTTTGGTTTTGGTTTTGGATGGTCTGAGACAATAGCTCACTTCATAGTTATACATACAGTTGCCACAAAATGTAGCCAAGGCTCGTAAAGAGCTGGAAGACGAGAAAGAAAATCAATGATTTTATAGAATCTGCATGATTTATAAGATGCATGCATTGTTATTGGGTGTAAATCTAAGCTACTTTTAAAATGAATTACATGTCACTATACGTAATAATAATGCATCTTATTAGTGTTACGTTGTTTTTTATTGTGGTTAGCATAGTACCTGGTGGATGTGTACAAAAACATATGGACGTAATAATGGGGAAAAGTGGGTAAAGATAAAATAAATGCGATTTAAAAAAGACATCACATAACATTAGTTCTTCAGAGATATAACAGCACTATAATATAACACTCTACGAGTTTAAATCAGATATCCAAAATATTCAACATGAAAGTAAATTATATCCAAAGTATCTTATTTTTTAAAATTTTAGAGAACCTTAAAACAAAAATCATTTTGTACCGCCACCCAAAACTGTACAGAATGAATAAACCCTTGACCTAAACACTTTACCTTAATCTGAGCCATATGCTCTCCTAAAAATCGTGATTTTAAATAAAAAAAATTAACTTAAAAGTGTTTGATATAAAACCATGATTAAAACCCTGAGTCAGGAAGCACGAACAAACGTTTCCCGGAAGGAAGTGAATTTTATTTGTCGTCGTCGATGAATGAAATACAAAAAGACATGCAATGAACTCATAACTATAAATTAATATTCCACACAATAGCAACCATCTGAAGTTAGGATATTGCGTCTCTTTTAACCCTATTGGAATATTTGGTAAACTTTCGCGCACTAAAATCTTGATAATGTATTAATTCATGGGATGAATTCGAGCTCCTATTTATCGAATATGTTAATGTAACCATCGAAGAAACATTTACAAGCAGCTCCAACTAAAAGTTCCATTACGTATTAAAAACATTTTCCTCGAGAAAACTGAACTCACCATATCGTCTGCACTCCCCAGTTCACCTCCAAGCAAACCTCTTCACGTCCAGATACTCTAGCTTCACAACTATGATCCGCACTATTTGTAGGAATGTTCACTCAAGAGCAATGGCAAAGGAATAGTATCAACAGGAAGACTCGCAGTTCCGTCTTCCTTTTCTTATCTGCTGAGAAAATGGCTTTGTAATAACTTCGAGCCATCTCTAGGCCTTCTGGGAGAAAATTCGATCGCATTCTAATATTTATGTGGATGAATGAGTCGGAATGGTACTCTCGTTTCTTCCGCGCCCGATCGATGAGTTTACATAGGGGTTTTCCCTTCAAGCTGATGTATGAATCGATTTGTTTTCATTTTACGAAGTTTCTCTCTTCTCTTACGAAGAAGTCTCCTTTAAAGAGTTATTTTGAGATTGTCCTCAAAATATATCGGATATTTGAAAAAGCAACGAATATATTCGAAGATGTTTAAAATATTCACGACTTTTCACGATTTTGTGAAACCCATCTGCTTATATAGAGAATGGCGATTCACTTACGGAAAATTACGATCTTTCGTGGTTTAGTCACATTATGCGAAAGTATGTACAGTCCTTTTCTAGACGACGAATAAACTCGCTCTGTTCTGGAAAGTAAATTTTCATGGGACGGGTTTACTTGGTCAGAAGAGGAATAATCATTACGGACTCGCAAAAGTATGACCCTCCACAACAAGTAAAACGTCGATTCCGGTGACCGATGACTTCTAATTACAATTACGTATCATTGGAGTAAATTTCCATCAGTTTTTAGTTGATTAGTCATGATACAGGAGTCCTACTGACAAAACGTAGAAAATTAGAAATGCGACAATAAAATACAATTATATGAACTCCGGAAATGTTCTTGTCATTATGGTCAACTTAAATATCGGATATCACTTTCTCCCCTAAGCTCAAAAATGCATCTTAAGAAGAATAATAAATCGTAAAAATACCTCTCAAGGACGCTTTATCTGAACCTCTGTTCGTAACTAATTCTCGAGAAAAAGCACAGAACTGGGTAACAGCATGCTGTCCATTCTTCTCTCCGCCAACTTACTGCCAAGTTTCCCACAAAATGTGGCAAGATATCCTTCCTGGCAAAGGAAGAAATGTATCTCAGAGGGAGAATGTAGCTGACCTTATTTGAATCTTTCGTTAACTATTACAGAATATCAACGGGATACTATAGTACTCTAGTACATAAATAGAGAATGGCTATTTATTTCCACAAAATTACGATCTTTCATGGTTTTGTCTATGTGAAAGTACGATAAAATTTTGTTCGTGGTAGCTGCCCCGGGGCTTTAATGATGGTTTTCTATCTAACTCTTTCAAGTTCACTTTTTTATTGAAAATCACGGGTTGGAGAGCATCTGGCTTAGATTAGGGTAGGGTGTTTAGTTTAAGGGTTTACTCATTCAATACAGTTTAGGGTGGCTGTATTAACTGATTTTTGTTTTCAGGTTGTAATCTTAGACAGTGAGAATAAGATACTTTGGACATATTTTAATTTTAATTGCTCGTTATTCAGTGACTTAATTTGATCTGCATCACGTCCAGCCAATATTTGTTTTTCAAATCCTGTTACATATATGGAGTTCCACCATCTGAAAACTTAACAGTTTAGTAAGGTAGCTTAATTCTATGTAACATGAGACGAGTGATTTGATATTTTTCCTTTGGGGGGAAGGAACTAGGATGATGCTAGCTACATCCAGTGAATCAGAAACTACCACTACCATGCACTTTATTTTCTAAATCCAAAAAAATCGTTTTCTCGCTGTATTTGAATATTCTAGCAAACTTTATTTCTTAAAGCGGTGTTGTTCTTTCAATGTATTTGAATAAAAATTACCGATTTGGCAAACGATGGTACACAGTCATCCGAGGGCGCATCCAGAATTTCCGCTTGGGGGGCTGAGCTTTAGGATTTTTCCCTGCAAATCGTATTATAATCTCTTAAACTCCTTCCAATTTGCGATGCAATGTCAAATAATCGAATCTTATCACAAGAAAGCATTCACAATAAAGATATATTTTAAGCGTACAGATAATTGTTAAGGAGGCCCTTGAGAATCTGGTTCTGACCGATGTATTTTTTTAAACATGGGGGGGGGGCGCCAGCCACCCCCCTGCGTGCGCGCCTGCAGCCATTTAATGTTATATATGATGACCTTTGCCACTTTCAGCACTAGCTTTTATTCTCTTCTTATTTCACGCGGGTGCAATAGAGACACCTCAGTAACAACGCGGAGTGAGACAATTTTTTCTTCGTTTATTTTCCTGAGTACCATTTGCAAAAGCATGGGAGCATACTTTTTTCATGCATTCAAATTAACCTTCATTAGGCAATGCCGGGCATAAATCACTCGGACACGTTAAGCCTCTTTTATCTTAAGAATAAATTACTGAGGCAACTCAGACAGGACCTTATTTCACACTCACCTCAATTCTCTTATTTCAACTTTTCAAGCTCCTGCCCCCTCTCATAGCCGGATTCGTCATTGCCTTACGTAATGCTCTCGGAAAATTTTCCTCGCCGATGAGAATCCGGGTACATCCGATTCCACAGCGGATTTTCGTGATTTCTGACCCTTTCCTTTTCTGTCGCCCGCCGACCTTCCGATACCTTCGCGAGGAATGGTCGAGATTACGTGCAGATGTCATCTCACGTCGTCCGAAAGTTCTGCAAGAGTTAAATGTAGGTCAGAGCATTCCGAGTTCATGACAGAGGACGGAAAGACGTTCCGCGAAACGGGACGCTGGAAAATGTCTTTGCATGGTGATTCAGAAGCTATGGTACTTCGCCGCGGAGACAGCATCTGTGCGAAAGACCGCGATAATCGGAAGAGTGGAGGGCACTTCTGGCAGCGAAAATAAATCGATTTGCTTACATTATTCTTAGTTTTAAACCAAATCCCTATGGGTTTAACATAGCACGAGGAAGAGTGTGTCTATGCATGTACAACTGGAGAAATCCACAGCTTTAAAACATTCAAATACGAATTGTGGTTTCCTGATAGCCACTTCAAGGGTTTTTTTCTGCGGAGGATACGTTACAGCAACAGATTGGAGGAACAAACTTATCGACGATGCAAAAAATTCCTACCACACGCCATAGGAGAGCTCATAGGGTACATTTGCAGATGTAACTTGGATATATTTTAATAAATCCTCATTGCCTTACTTTACCCCCTGCCACACGCCGGAAGGCGGCTTGCAGGGTACTTATGTAGATGTTATTTGTTGTCCTTTTACTAATCCTGGCTACCCGATTATTTAATTCCACTAACTGGAGGCGTCAACTATTGATTATACTGTATTTGATGTATTATTAGTTGTGCAGTCATCGTTCTCCTATGATTACCATCTTGACCTTGTTATTACCAAATACGTTTACTTGTTTTATAAATGATATAGCGTACGGAAAATTCAATATTATATTTATTCGATGAATTCGATATTATTCGATTCGATATGCTCGAAATTATATTCCATATTGCATTATAAAATAAGTTATACCACTATACACACATAATAATAAATTACACTAAATATAAGTATACTTGACCATTACCGTCTGTTTAAATCTTGCTGCTTCAGCAAGAGGCAAATCTTAAATATATACAGGGCACATATATTTTCCCTTATATAATATATATATATATATATTGATAGTTTTAATGAATATGGGTGTTGTTTATTAAAACTAGTTCACCGATTGATAAAAAAATAGTTCACCGATTGATTTAGTTTCATCTAGGTTTCCGATATGAGAGATTGTTAAACAACGAAGGCCTAACTTTCACAAATCATTTAGAAACTCATTCTCTGGCAGGAAATACACTATACACATACACATATTACTAAAGTTTTCCGATCACTATTCAAGATTTTCATATTCACTTTTATATGTATACATCACTTAAATGTAATATGATTAAGGCTTCCGGACAGCCGAGATGATTGCGTGTTTGCCTTTGGTTAAAACGGGCCCGAGTTCGATTCCCGGTGGGGGCCACATGTGGGAAATGCTGTTTGTTATCGAAGTACTTTCAGCTTCACTACTACTGTAAAATTAGATATGAGACGAGGAATATCACTTTGCTTCTGAGAGGATATTCGTAACTTATGAGGTCTGTGTGAAAACTTTATATCTCTGGAAATAATGTATCCAGTTTTTATAATTTATTTAAAAATTATCACGGAAAAAACTACGACATCTCATGAAAGTATATAGTTATAAGTTTTTCGATTATCATCAAATCATTATCATTTTGCGAATCTAAGGGACTAGCTGGCTTTTCATCTAATTAAAAAGGGTAATTAGAGCGAACTTCCAACAGCAGCGTTTGAAGAAGCTTTCTATTACTTTTCTTCTCTTAGTTACAAATGTATTCGCTGAAGTGTAAAATGTATTTAGTACGCCGGAAAGTTGGACTGAGTGAATCTAAGGACAGTTTACAACGCGATCCTCCTTCCTGCCTTTTTATAACCTTTTTATTGCGTATACGTGCATCCGGCTTCCTTTCTGGGATTTCTAATAGAATTCAGTTGTCGTTCACTTTCCTATTGAATAAAATGGCAAATACCTGATTGTAACACAAGGATGCCATACTTCAGCCAAATTAGAATTGGACGAGTTTTCTTTGTTATCTTTCCTCTATAGAAGTGGACTCCCAATAAAAACTTTCGAGGTATTTCAAGGTAGTTATCGGTCCAATGGTTTTGCGAATTTATACTGCATAGTATGCTGGAGAGCTGTTAACATATTCTAATCATCAGATGAAACTAGATGAACGCTCGAAAAATATATCACCAACGTGAATGCGAATACGGAAAAGTACTGATTTACTTGGAAAGAATCGTTATAAGCACAAATGGTTTGAACATTTTAGACCAAATTAAATGGGAGAAAAAGCAATCCAAATTGGAATAGGCTTAATTTTTTTAGACATATTATTAAATCTTTCTAAGACCTGAAAGGGAGATATGATTCGAAACGGTTCGAAGAAAGTCGTAAGAGACATCCTGAAAGTTGAAGAATAATAGACGGAAAGAAATTACCACATGATATGAAACTGTAACTCTGTTGTCTATAGATGGTCCAACGAAGAATAAAAACCTTTTTTATGATTTGGAGGAATATTATTTCGCAAAAATAATAAACGTAGAGCACAAACGATAAACCGAATATCTAACAACTTTCGGCCAGCAGATGTATCATTAATTATATTAGTACATACATTCTAATCGCTCACGCTACTACTTGTTGTGGTAAGCACTTTCTTTCATCGTATTTTAGGAAAGTATTGGGGAGTATTTTGAATGGACAAAAACAAAAAAGAAGGGGATTTCCGAAATCAATGAAATATAGAGTATCTCGGAATTCCTACGTTAGTATTATAAAAATATGCTATGGAATATATACACACGTTGCAGTTGCAAACTACCAGACTTAAATCAGAACAAAACATTTTATTTTCAGTTTCCAAAGAAATTTTATTCAAACTTAACCCTCCTTTTCGTTAACCCTAACACCCGACCTTCTTTACAGAGAATAACATTCCTTCTTCCGTTGGTATAAATCTCCGTTTTTTACTGATGTCAAATCAACATTGTTTTCTATGCCTTCTCTTTCCATAATTTCAAATGCTTTTACCGGATATGAAAATTTAGTCAAATCGTCGATAACCGGTGAATGAATGAAATCCCATTACATTTTAATTCATTCGAATTTCTTCGCTCCGTATGACACTCTTAGCTCCAGAGCTCGACAGACGTTCCATAACTACAAGGAGTTGGTGGAATCTTTCACCTTATCTCGAAACACTTCAAGTACATTTCCCCGAGCCATTTTGCTCCAATATTTTCTCTCCTTCTCTATCGAGAGTTTTTACAAGGTTCTTTATATCCTCGTCCCTTAGTGGGTTTTTCCTTCTATTGCAACGGTGGCCATGACGCTAAATCCGCTTCCTTATTTTTCCCACGATAACAAGTTATTTTTGAAAGGCGTGCCTTTGAACTGTGAATTCCATTTGCGTTTATAATACTGCGATCTTTTTATGGCCTCTTATATAACTATTGAAGCAAATATTTCAACCAATCCTTAATAAATTCCTCGATAAAAGTATAACATTGATTTAACATCAAAAAACCCAATTGTATTACTTCTATTTATTGCTAGGCATTATAACATCCGAGTCACTATTCGCATCCTATGTGACCCGTCTATAATTTTTCCATTCTTCATCTTGAAATTTCTTTTTCGTTGGGGCTCCCTGATATTCAAGTGGGCAACGCGTTCGAGTTTCGGTGAAAGTGTTCTCGGGTTCGATTCTCGGTTGGGGCCTACTTGCTGTCCTAATGACCTAAGCTGTCGAAGCAGATCTAAGAATACTAATACTTATTCGTCATTGCACTTTTGAACCCATCTCTTCATGTATTCCTTGAGTGTCCTCTTACCTTTCTAAATATGAACCCACGATATATATTTTTTATTGATTACCATTTCCCAAGCTATTGTAATTATATGTCTAGTCGGTTTGCTCTTTTACACACTAAACTTCGAATAACGATGATAATTTGCTTCGAAGTAGTACTTTCGTTTTTCCAATACTTTAAATCGTGAAATACGCATTTTCAGAGACTGCTTTAACGAAAAAGACTAAAAATAGTAGACAACGGATGAAATTGGGTAGTTATTATAAGGTTTTGGTAATTTCAAGTTTTTTTGCTAGCCTGGTAAAGCAATATACCTCCAATACACCCGTCAGCCAAATGCTTATTTGAAAATCAGGTTAAAAAGTTACAAAAGAGTAGTATGATAAACTTCGTCAACCGTAAAATTCACTATCCGTGTCACTCGTTAGCCCTTGTAGTGTTGTTTTCGCAATTGATAGATGAATTTTACCGTAACTGAATGCACTGCAAATAATGAAGGAATAATTAACGAAATTGGGAATTTATTGAGCTCTGAGAAGAATAAAAGTTAGAGCCCATACATTTTTTTTCCGTTTCCGTTTTTTCGTTGGAATAGGAATAGGAATAAGAATAGGAAAGCCTATTCTTGCTTTCCGATAAGCATGTCTTATGTGGCTGATTTTTCAGAAGAAATTCAGTATTACCACAAAATCTAAATAACATAGCCAAATGTAAATGTAAAGTATAATTTCATTTTCAACCGAGAAATGTAAGTCTTCGTGTTAACGTTATTCTGTTTTAATCTACTTTCTTTTAGATTCATTGATATTTTTCTCAGGTTTTACTGAGTGAGCTAATGTGAAACAATACCGTAATATACTTTACATTCTTAAATTACATCCGTTTCTTTAAATCCAAAAAATAAAATTTATTTTCGTTCAGTGCCATTATAAAAATTTTGTATATTCACATTTAAAATCTAACAGATTTCGCCCTAACTAAATTTCTCCAATTCTCTGTCTTGATCGTCTTGGTGATATGCTACGCAATTTGAGTTGCTTTTACATCAGGTGTATATATTAGTCTTTTTATTAATCTCTTCATATCTCTCGATATCCAAATTGGGATGTGACGATTTTCAATTATTGCTGGACCATATTCTTTACGGTGATATTAAGTTATGTATGGCTTTTGTCACCCTTGCTTGGGATAAGAACCGTTTTTAATGAACTAGAGCGTAAAATTAAGCACGAGTAGATCTGATTCATTCTATAAATATTGACTCAAATTGAAGCTGATAGTGTACGTAGAAGAAAAATAATGGTTCGCGATGTAACTAAATTCTGTACCAAATCTTTGTAAGACACAAATCATTACCAAAGTTCGATAGGATTCTCAGATGGTCCTCTTTCCAATCACGTAATTGTACGCCCTGCAAGTCATTCCAAATCTATTTCATTTCAGAACATCTACGTTCAGTGCTCCACACAAAAATATTTTCGTTGATTAAGCATATCTGAGACAGTTTCAGGCAGCTTTTCCTCCTTCGGTTAAATTATTTCTCTCGAAGGCCACCTCTGGTTACTCGAGCGGACAGTTTTAATTTCATCAATTTTCTGTTGAAGTGCGTGACTACCGTCAGATTTAAAAGTAAACATTCATCGACTTGGCTCAGCGCTCAGTAGTGATTGCTTACGGAAACTAGTACTAGTATGTTAATATTTTGTGTTATTTTAGGCAACCAATTGAGGGTAAAAACTGACCTCAGTTCCTTGATGCATAATTTCGACTCTTTCGATACAATGTCACTTTCTTAACTGAATTGCTAGTTTATATTATAAAGAAATTCAAGATTGCATTAGATCACGAGTGAACAGGAGATGTAGAATTAAATATGCTAAAATTGTACATAACTCTATTAAAAATACAAAAAGTAGTCCTTATAAATATATTTATAAAAATGCATACATGGTTGAATGATAAAATGAAAATAAACCTGTTTATTGGATTAAGAAGCTGTCTGGATACCCACGAATAGGAATTTAATCTGAAATTATTTGCTGATTCATATCGTCGTCCCGATGATCTTAGCGCATTCTTAGCGGATTAGTTAATCGCACTTATGCAAATTCTGTTTGTTTACATGTTTGGTATGTATTATTTACATTATACAAGTATGCTATATATATAATACTACATTAATAGCCACTACATATAAGCATAACCTGCGAGTTGTCTACACAACAGGGTTACCCCATGTTATGTTGCCCCGCTCTGACAGGTCTTCAATTCACTTTCCATAATGCAGCGCAAATTCTATAAGTTCTTTGAACTCTATCGATAATTGCGAAATTTGCGTAAAACTAGTCTCCAAGTACGGAGCTTTATTACGTGCCTGATTCGAAGACTAACAAAGGAATCGCACTGTTTGGCAATAGCGGCAGAAAACGCAGCTTGGGGTAATTTTCCCTCACTCCCACGCCTCCACCTCCAGCGACCTTGGGACTGCATTGCGTACCAACCTACTTTTTTCGCTTTCAGAGATCTGGATCGAATCATTAGCGCGGGATTTCACGGTTGCAGACGCCGAAAGGGAGTGGAGGGGGGATGGGAACTGGGCCCTATCCCAACAACAACGGTGTGTTACTGTACCAAGGTGAGAGGAAGTGCCCACTTTTCCGTGCCAAGTCACATACGGGTTACATTCAGAGCTCCGCTATCGCCCGCCCCCAACGCGGGAATTACGTCACACCACTTCCGCCCAGGCCCCTTGATAACATCCTCCTCTGCCTTAATTAGGAGCTTTGTTTTCCTTTGCTTTGAAATAGAGAGTGAATCGCTCTTCGCGGTTCTTTAGGCAGGTTACAAGGGTGGTAAAGGGAAGAACAATGGAGAGGTGCGAATTCTTTAAATAACCTCAAATTGTCTGCGAGTGAGTGTGCGTGTTTACGTGCATGGAAATTATTTTTTCTTGCAATAAAAAAATTTCTAAAAAATGAGCAGTGATGAAAAATTGTGTAAAGATGGAATTTCACCTATAAAGGCCTTTACCGATGACGTAAAATAATTGTGGTGTAGGCAACAAAGTTCTAATTTTTTATAGCAAGAATGTTTCATCTTAATGTTAATTTTGTTCGCATCATATCGGAATTTGTTCACTATAGAAATTACCAATATTCATTACAATTATTTTTATTACATGTTTTATACGATTGTTAATGCGGTTTGATTTTTTCAATTTATATTACGGTTCAGAGTAATTAATCCTAAGAGATCAATCCAAAATAATATAAATAATTTAAGAAAACGTGAGCGGTTTTTGAGTAACAAGTAATAGAAATTTCTATCTCACTTGTCTACGCCTAAATGACATACATTACGTATATTTTATCATACATATCATATTATTATTATTTTCAGCCTGAATTCTAATGTTTAACGCTTTCTATTAGTTTCTTTTCGGATTTGCAACTTCGATATAAAGCGGTAGTTGGCAGGTATTTTATAAGATAATAACGAAAATGTAATTTAAGAACTTTATCTCACTATAAACTTTAAAAATCTACCAAAATCTGATTTAGTGAATCTTGAAGGAAAATGTATATTTTAAATTTCTTTATCATCAGAGGCATCAGAGAGTTAAAAGTAAAGAGTGCTAGTAGCAGGGCCGGCCGAGACTCTGGCGAGCAGGGCAGTAGTCCCAAGCGCAGCAATGTTGCGGGGAAGTGACGTCAGTCCGAGGTTTTTATAAGGTTAAGATACCTTTGTGCATGTTATATTTATGATCATACCAGTTGTTCGCTTGTGAAGATTTTTCACTTTATAGATACACCCCAAGTATTCTTGAGATTTGATATTTGATTTTTAAGAAGGATCCAAGCAAGCATAAATATGATGAGTAATAGGAGGTTTTCTGATAATATTTATCTTGAGAAATTTCTAAGTTCATTTGGAATATAGTTGCATGAAATTATCGATCGCAACCGTTCATAATTGCAGATTCTTAAAGTTGTTCCGCTTTCTATTGATCAATCTATTTTCTTAAGTTTCGGTAATATAGTGATATTTTAATATTGGGAATTGGAAAATATTTATTTATTTAAACCTAAATATGAGTCTTAGACTAACTTTGTAATCGGCTAATAATATCAACATGCGCCATTGACTAACAATTTTAATATCTGACCGAAATAATAACAAAATATATGCGTGTTAACATACAATTTAAATCATACATTTCTATACTCTGCGGGTTATTTAAATAAATAAAATAAAAATTTTACCACTAAAAATTAAACATAGCTGTGGCTATAGATAGCATTTGGTCATCCTGAGCAAGGTTTGGCTAATCAGGAGCCGCCGGTGATGCATACAGAAAATATAATTCAATACAACAAAATGCAGAAAAGGTATTCAATCAAAAACAAATAACACAAAATAACAGAGATTCAGTTACAAAATAGTAACTCCTACCTGTGATCGGCTCACAAAGAAAAAATATTAAAATCATCTCTAAATAAACTGAATAAATAAAAGAGAAATAAAAAGGGAAAATAGTATAAATTACCCGTAAAACATAACTTTAACTTATCATACATTCATTCATAACTTATGTAATACTTTTTACTTTTGCTTTTTGAATGTGATTTGTCTCAAAATAACTAGAGCAATATCATTGGTGTTATCAAAAAATTATTTTTAAGTAATTCGTGGAAATATAAAAAATCTCTTAAAAACACGATTCTTTTTAAAACCGGAAATGTTTTCAATCCATACAGAAGGGACCCGTGGGTCTCCCAACCAGGAGCGCCTCTACACCTTCGTCGGCCCTGGATACGTGTGTATATTAAATTAGGCTTTAATTAAACAAATATTTGGAAACTATTAATATTGGTTGAATATAAACTGCAAATTCTATTTTAATTTTCAAAATTAGAGAGGATACGAATAACTGCGATTTAGATTAATTAAACTTTCGTAAATGTATTTCGTACGAGTAAAGTATCCGTTAAAATTTGGGTTAAGGTAAAGTTAAAACTTTGGCTTATATCTAATTCTTCAAGTTACACACCCATAAAAATTCTCTAATGTTTTCTTTACTATTATTGGCATCAAAAAATGAACTGTGTAACATCTATAATGTGATTCTTTGTGGACGCATTCTCCGTGATCCGAGGCTTAAGACTGAGAAAATAGTTACTTCAACTACGACGCTGTATTCATAAATTCCCAAAGATTTTGAATATACATGGCTGAAAACTCGTCTCAAGGTCGTTTTATAACAAAAGAGATTTTCTCAAATTTTCGCAGATAATTATCTAATTATAGCGCGATATAAATCTCGCATACTTTCTTTCCTCTCCAAAGTGGGCAAAATTATTCATATCTGTGAAGACGGTTCGATCATTAAAGTTTGTGGAGCGTTGAAAGTAGGTAAGTACATACATATTTATGTACACGCAATCCCATAACTTTTTAAGAGTTTAATTTTCGTTACTCATGCAAGAGTTATTCCTTTAAGTTTTCTCTTTCGTCTCCAAGACCATGAAAAATTTCGCGGGAAAATAGAGGGCGGTATTATTTCCAAGATTTTTTTTCCAGCTGAGATAGAAATTAAATTAATATTAGAAAATTTTCTTGGATATCCAGTAAAATTCTTCCTATTTTACTCCAGCTATTTGATTTTAGTTTTGAGAATAAGGTAACTTCTTTGCTAAATTTATCTCTAAATAAGTCAAAACAGATTATTTATGGTAAACATAACCAAGGCTTCCGTTCAGCCTTAGTGGTAGAGCGTCCACCTTCGGTAGAACAGGTTCCGAGTTCGGTGGAAGCCCAAATTTCCTGATAAGAGTTAGCTAAAGAAAGTGCATCCGTCAGTAATAATTATTCAATATCATCCGCCTAACGCTTAAATGTTGGTCGTAGCAAAGCTAAGGAAGATGATTTGAGTGCTTAGCTCTTACTGCTCGTTGAGGAGTAAATATTTACATTCTCTATAAGTTAGTCACCATGAAGAATTGAAGTAGAAAAACATAAAAGATACCACAGGTGGGACATCCGAGTTAGATTCTCTGCTACGGCAGATTTTTCCCCTTATTTCTTTATCTTAAATCAAGCATGTGAGCCATTTCATTGCTTATTCATTTTAGAGAAAGGAGGACTAAACGTCCACAATAAGAAATTCCAATTAGAGTTTTAGCGGGATGCAGACACATTTGAAAGATTACGTATTCAACTACAAGCTGTTTCTGTTTAACCCGATAAAATATTCGTTATCTTTTGTTGCTTTAGTATGAGTTATTTAATAGTTACTTGTTATTTGTCAAACTGCAATGCTTTCTTGCTTTATTTTGTTCAAAATGTGATTTTTTCGCCTATCACCTGTTAACAGTAAGGGAAAAATCATGTAGAGGTGGGAAACCTGTGTCCTCGTTAGGAATTCCATACAGCTTTTTCGTCACTTTCACTATGAAATTCATGCATTAAAATAATTTTGCTTCCCAGTATTTATCCTGCCCAATGTTAATAAAATGGAAAGTATTCTTCTAAATTTAACATTCGATTTATATTTGAAATTAAATTTGGATGTACTATGAATTATATGAAATTGATGGTTCCTATGCTGTTCTGGCTTCATTGGCCGCATTTACTATGCGGACAATGGAGCTTCGATTTATAAAGGCCCTTCCATCCAAGATCTAGAATAATTAAATAGTTGATTTCTAGTAGGAAGGGTAGCAAAATTAGTTTTATTTGTGACTTCACTGTTAAAGTCATGTGTAAAATGGAGAAAGGGGTTGTTGAAGGAGCCACATACGGATTGCGGGTCGCTTGAATGTCTTCCTTTAGAATAACATTCATTTTCTATTCATAGTTGAGTCTCAATGCTAGGTATTTAAGTTTAAGAGTACTGAAGCACCGAGAAACTGTTTCGACAACGTATTGAGGCGAATACCTGATACTTAAGAAGCGATAAAGCTCGCATGCGAAAATATCAATACAGGGCTGAATTCCGAGGGAAAGTTGTTAAAATCAGTCAGATTTCCAGGTCAGAAAGAACTTGCGGGGGAATCAGTTAAGAAAATCCAGATGCTGGGCAATTCTTTGAGAGATAAAAAACGGAATCCTGGGATAAGCATCAGCGAAAACAAAGACACGAAGTTCTCAAAATAATGAAACCAAGGTTAAGTAGAAAGAGGGACGGAAAATTAGAACAGATATATCAGTTGGTAAGCCTTGTCGGTACTATCGTTATTAATGCAACACGAAGTATTTGCAATAACAGCAAGTTTTCAGTCTGTTGCTAAGGGATGTGAAGTGACGTATAAAGTTTGAGAAATTAGCAGGGTATAAATAAAGTGAGGGTAAAAGTCGGAAGTAGTTCAAAAGTTGATCTTCCGTAATAAGGGTAATGTTTATTATAGGATATCTAGCGCGTGCTAAGAATTCTATTTAGCCCGCAAAGCAGTTGAATTAACCAACACCTTTTAATCATATTTAGACGTTTAATGCATAATTTAAGACACGTAAGGTTCTCAAATAACTCGTAAAACATAGCCCGGAGGCCAGATAGTTTGTGCACTCATGACCTAGCGTTTCAGAGAGTAGGAGAAACATTTTAGGCAGAATATATAGCTTATTTAGAAAAGTCTACTTTACAAACAAGCGGTTAATATCAATTATTTCTTGTAGTTTGAGTATTGATGTAGCTGTCAATTTTAGGATCATATTGACTAAACATCTTATTGAAGTTTACAGGTATCGCTTGTAAAATAAATAATAGAACACGATATATTTCTGTTTTATTTACGGTCCTCTTTCATTCAATCTAGTCTAAAATTAGAATATTAACTCGTTCCTATTTTCTGATTACGTTTGCGTCAATATTTACTACATTATGCTACCGCAAGAGCACGGTAATAACTAGACCTACACAAACTCGGAGTCACCCGGTTCTTGATATTTTTTCTCCAGGAAGAAACTTTATCCATTCTTTTTTAAAAACGCGACGGAAACAATTCCAAAAGCAAATCTTAGAAGACGTTGTCAATCTTGCCAGGCAGTTTCATTTGGAAGTCTTAAGCAATTGAGTCAACGAATTGCTAGATTCACATAGTCAGGAGTTGACAATCGAGTTCTTAGAAATACGTAGTAAAACCGAAGAATCCGACCCTTCAGACCCGGTTCAACCAGGAAAGCACACGACTATTGAAACCTCGGGTAAGAAAGACGTGTTGCCAGACGGGTTTGATGACTCTATGTAGCCATGGATATCGAAGTAGATTTCTGTCAGAAAGAGCTCAGCAGGGATGAAATCGTCTACAGATCTCATTATAGTGTTGATTCTTTCTACTCATCGTCATTGATTACCTGGAACATCGATGACCAAACTTTTGAAATGGAAGAACGAAATCAGCTGCTGATAACCACTCAAAAATTATTCGAGCGTAATTGATATGTTTGCAAACATTACTAAGAAATTACGTGATATGTAGAGATAACAAGCAAATATTTTGTAAATGAAGATTAATAAAACAACTCAAAGAATAACATCCCCTAAATTATCTCGAGTATACTTAGATAATTTCCATTCTTCCAACCACAATTTAGTTCTTTTTACGTAATGCACGATCTCAAGTTGGCAATGGCTAATCGGTTCCTCTTTTAAATTTAATGAAATTTAGTTCATGAAACGGCAACACTTGTAAGCATATGTTCCTGTAGCTTTATTTCCATTTCAGATTCACAGTTAAAAAATTAATTGACAGAAAATATGAAGAGATTTAAGAATACGCGGTTTTACTTTCTTATAGTTAAAGAGAAATAGTATATGTTACGCAGGAGATTTTTTAATAATATGGATCACTCTACATAAGCTTAATTTAAACTCCCTAATTTGGAGAGGAGGATGGCCCTAGATAAATGCCGATGAATCCCTTTCTTAAGAAATATGGAGCATCAAAACTGGTTTGGATGCGAGGACTTTTCAGACGGAGTTGGAGAGCTTTAATTTTATTTCCAATCACAATTTACAACCCTCGAACGTATTTATCAGATAACGACGGCGTCCTTTTTAATCTCTAAAAGAATCGCATCCACCCTTAATGCGTTTATTACCGCTCTTAACGTGACCGACGGGGGCGCTAAATCATTTTAATTGGAAGGCGAGTGCGTGGCTGTCACAGAGCACATGAGGACCCGGGTCGTGTGCAACATCTAATGACAGAAGGCGCACTCAATCTTAGTCTCTCTTTGCATTTCCGTGGGCGTAGAAACAATCGCGCTGCACCCGACTCCGAATTTCATTTTCTCGTCCTGTCCGTCATTTCTACGACTGCGCATTTATACTTACACCGCCTCACTTTGTTCTCACCATTATACGTTCGCGTGACTCAGGGCTCATTCATTCCAGCGCCTTATCCTCCGCCCCCGCCGGTGGCCCACATACCCCCGCCACTCCCCGTCCCCTTCGCACCCCACTTCGCCTCTGTGGCGTGACCGTAGCCGCCTTCCAGCTTCCGGTCCCACCGACCGAGATTCACTTTTCACTTGTTTTCCCTTTCAATTGTTATCTCCCTCTCCGCCTTAATCCGAGATCTCATCATCGGGAGGCCTCTGCTCTCTTTGCATGCTTTTCGCAACATCCCATTCATGGCTTGGTGCGCCATCCCTCACTTACCCCCTTTACCAGGGCCGTATTGAGACAGTGAGGTACAGCTTCCTAATCGGTGTGCCGCGGCGCTCTGGTGTGCAGAAACAGTGGTAGGAATAAATCCTACCGAAGTGCCCTTGATGCTGTTTAAGTCCATCATCGCGAAAAGAGTGAATTTCGTGCGTTTTCTACAGGATATTACATTTTAAAACGAAAAACAATTCATCTTATAAAGTTTACAATGCTGATGATGGCGATCAATAACCGAAACGGGTCGTTTCAAACAAAATGTCTTGTAAAATAATCGCAATATTTTTTCTTTCATTTAAGGCCATAAGAATTTAGTTGGAGCTCCAAGCGAAGAATATATTTAGCGCTCTCACCGGTAAATATTTTTTGTGGTTCTTCTAAATGGATAAAACATCACAAAGAAGATCAAATACTACTACTATTACTAAGAAATAAAATTTTCTAGCTGAACAATACATTAAAATAAAATATTGCCAATATAGTCTCCCAAAACTGCACAAAATATTGAGCTGGCTCGGTACTTTCATTGGATTAAGTATCTGCCAGGAAAGTGTAAGATCACACGATGGAGTCCTGATCATGTCATTTTTTCTAGTCCGCCTTTCCTATGAATATTTTCTAGGTGCGAGCCTTTACCTGCAAAATCACCTTCACTCTTTTCCTTGTGTTAAGAAATAAATTAAGGAAAAGGATGATCGCAGCCAAGCTTACACATACAGCTAAATTTTCGAAAATAACCGTCATGAAGTATTGGTTAGGTAGTCAATGCTGGATAACTTTCGATAGTGACTCATTAATTCAGTGTTTCACTTAGCTCTTTTGCCTTTTCGAAACTTTTCACCAGTTTTCCACTCGTTTCCGGTTTCAATTGATATAACTCCTGAATCGCCATCAGTTTACAATGCAATCAGGATTTCTCCTTTGAAATCAATTTCTTCCTCCCAAATGCTTTGCCCAAGCGATTTTAATCGGCTTTTACACTTCATCCGGACCTGTTAGTGTGCCGCGAAAGGACTTCGGGTGTGCCACTTGGTTTTAATACTTCCTGAAGTTCGTGTTTTGGAAGGAATGTAAGAATTAGATATAAGAAATTGCTTTTTTGTCTCAGTCTCATCCTAGTCAGTACTTTCTTGCAATGAACGCGCTGATCTTTCAAAGGTATTTTTAAAGGTCGGAAGTCGCAACGATATTGAGAAAAAATATTCCGTTTTAATTACCTTTCCCATTTTCTTATACTTATTCAGCCAATCATATTTGCTTTATTTCCGTTATTGATGGGAGCCTAGTATATATACCGTTTAATATACCGTGAAATTTAATGCGTGACAGTCGCAGAAACAAAACTTGTAAAGTTCTACAGTAAGCTTTTGAGGCAGTCTCCTCCAGTTTGAACTCTAAATGAGGCAGGCGTAGTGATGTTTTGGTTAATACATTTAATTATTAAATTATCATTATGATTTAATCTCACAGCAAAGTCAGTCTCTTTTAGAAAAATGTTGGGAAAGCTGCCGAACTCAAAAAAGGGGTCAGTACTTCTCAGATTAGCAAGGATCCAAAGCTTGCGATTAGCTTTTACAAATTTTATTTGTCTAAAAGACGGAAAAAAAGATACTTCCAATACCTTTTTGAAAGATTTCCCATTCTTTTCACCCATCATCCCGCAAAATGTATAAGCTTTATTTCATAAACGTTGATATGAGTGATTTATGCGGAAAAACTCTCCAAAAGTCAAAAGAAGCAATTGAGAAGTGTCAAATAAAAGGATTTAATGTTAATATTCCAGATAATTGAACCTTTGAAAGTAGTGGTTTGAAACATCCCGGATCAAGCGGCAGCAAGTGTGAAACCATTACTGGCTACTCCAACCCAAACTATAAATAACAATCTTATCAGAGAAAATACAAAGTCCTTTTTAATTTTAGCTTAAACGAAATAGAATGTGATAATATGATTAACGCTGAAATACATACCTATAATTAAAAATATATCAAGGAAAATAATATTATTGAACGTACACAATTTTTTAAATCTTCTACGGTTCATTTTTATAGTATTTATTAATCTAATCTGAACAATAATCTGGGTAAGAATAATTATGGAAAAATACAACTACATCAGAACTACTCACCATATCGCGAGAGAGCTCAAGAGCTAAAAATTTAAATTGGAAAATTATTTTATTTTGTAAAATTTTAACTGGACTTCTTGTTCTTATCTCAGCGTTCTGACTCCTATTTATAAAACTGAATTTGATTAGCTTGTGTGGTCAGTGTCTAGATAGTAGAAAAGTTTTATTTTGTTTAAATATAGTATTTAGTGCCATTTTAGTTCTTACCAGCTAAGCTTCTAAGAATGCCATAACTATCACCTGTTTAGAATATTTCTAGATAACTTAAAAAGGTTCAAGGCGGAGATGAAGAACTTGCAGTCTCCAGACCGCATGCAACCTTTTTTGCATTCAACGCGGCCTTTCAGTCACTTACTGAAACAATGCCCACATTTAAAAAAATTTTGCTTCCCAATCTAAGAAATACATTACACTGAATTCGGGAATAAGACTTACAGGGAAGGTATGTATTGCCGGCTACGCAGACTTCGATGAAACTTGGTAGTTACGTAGACTTTGAGATAAGAATAAAGAATTAACACCCATATAGGGTTTTATGAACAGCAGATTTCCTGGAAAATGGCCTTAAACTATTACAACAATCTCGCAATTGTAAATATAAGACAGCGAATAAAGATTCAAATCTTAACCTCTGGCATGAATGAGTTGCTGATTTTTCGACTCGCAGAGTCTACCACCAAAACGCCAAAAATATTGAATATTTGACCCAGCCATTATGGGTTCGAACCCAGAAAATTCCAAAGCCGAATATCCCTCTTAATAAATAGATTATAGCTTATTTTCAATTTTTTTCCTGTATTTCCTGAAAGGATACGGACCTGTCAATCAAGCTATCGGTTTGCCCTTATATTATCCGTTCAGAAGATAGCCTGTAAGTAGGTTGCCCGCAAGGCATAAGATCGTAGCATCGACCCCAGACGCAAACCCACAAGAAAAATTTAGATTTCTTCTGAATTTATTCAGGGAAATGCAGAGAGGGTAATCCTAAAAGCACATTGGATTGGTGATCAAAGAATATCAAATAATAACTATTCAGCATGTTCTGAGGGTGTTCACATAGGAATATGATACCGAAGATGCCATCGTCATACTTAAACCAGCTAACCTTTCCGGCTAACCGGAAAAATCCGGCTAGCCGGGACTCAAACTCGAGACCCAGGGTTAGGGTTGGGGTGCTAACACGCTAAGTATGAGTAACTAGAATTGGAAATATCTAGCAAAATAATTCGTATACATGATAGGAAAACGGAATAACATGCTGTGGCATTTCATGATACACCAAGAACCCTTGCACACCAATGGCAGCGGATCACCGGAGGAGTAGCATTGGCTACCTTCGACTTAAATCAATAGTAGGAAGGTCATCCGCGAAGAGTAGCATGTTCAGCTGCAGCCGTTCAGTGTGTTCGGCTACCCCGGGAGTTTTAACATGATCTGATTCACTCAAAGGACGCAAACGCAAATTTCCCCCAGACTTGGGAGAGTCCTTCTCGGAAGAAAAAGAAAGCAGTCGCGATCCTATTCTGCGAAGCGGGCGATATAGGAGGAGCATTCTTTCAATCTCGCTCGCCGATAATCATCCGAAAACGTGCGTCGCTCGCCATGGAAGGTCACAGGGAGCTTCGGCGTCCTCTGTTTGGGGCCATTGTTGCTCTGCAACCCCATCGCCGCCTCGATAAATCTCTTGGGCGTTTCTGGAAAACATCCGACGCCCTTTTGGGGCTCATAAATTTCATTGACGGAGTCGTGTGAGAACTCCGAGGTAAAAGTTTACGATGGCGCGAGCATCGGAGTCTAGCTTTATAGGGCCGCCTACTTCCGTGAGTCTATCTGCTCCGGAATCCGAATTGGTCCACTCCGAAATGCATCCAATGTAGTATAGGTGTTCAGATATGGCAGGTCACGTAGCCTCTTAGTGGTCGGAAAAATATAACCTATAGTGTATGCAGTTTCTTAAGTATAGGTATAGTGATAGCATTTAATAGTAAAGTACGTGATCCTCTTACCTCTTGCATCTCTTCATCTTGTTATCCAAAACGTTCAGCCTCTCTTCATTGTATTAATTATTGTATACTCTCAAATAAAGGGTAGGAAGATATTGAACATGTTACAACTCTTAAGTGTATTGGAAAGTGGTTCATAGAAAGTATGAATTGTAGTTTGGATCATAGCCCCATGTTAACCATGGCCACATCAATCAGTATGCTGAAAGCCAATATGGCTCTCAACTTGTTGTTTCGAGAGATCATCAAATTTCTTTATTTTTTATAAATTATGGAGTAGTCAGTGTTACCAAGGTATTTTTTTTCGTATATTTTTCAAAAAGTAATTTTTAACTAAAATTTAAATACTATATTTTATGTCTTGTCTTTTCATAAAAATTTCGAATTGATATTTTTCATTGATTTGTTTATCCTGCAGTGTATCAACGCCTGTCGAATTTTCGGAAATGATTGCAGTTCTTCAGATTATCGTTCAGGGTTACCATTATTGAATCTTTCATCTAAGAGTTTTGGTAAACGGATAGCTATAATTTAGGGTACGGAGCATAGAGTTGAATATAGAAGGAAAACAGAAATTAGGAAGTAAAAGGGAAGAGGAGAATTATTTGGAATAAGGACTTCGGAAAGAATTGATCCTATAATTATGATAGAAACTAGGAGAAATAAGGAGAATGGGAGAGGAAAGAGATATGGTTGATGATATTTAAAAAAGGAATACACATGAGACTGGACTCACTCGGTGAGAAGATCTCTCTTGGTGGATTTAAGGGAGAGACTGTTCTAAATAAATATGCGGGAAGGGATTTGAAGGTCCCGAATCATCACACATTTAGAGTATACTTTGCATTTGAACGATACAAAGAAAATTAACATAGAAATATATAAATTTTTAATTTTACTAATTTAAGGAGATAAATGAACTCATTATGCAAATGCGTTACTTCGTGGAAGGTCATAATAATGGAAATGAAATCTCTCGTACACTTTCTGGTGTAGGACCAGATGATGCTAGCTTGCTAGCGGAACATGTTGCATCAATTAAATCTGTGGAAGTGTACAAGATTTTTTTTGAGGTGGATGGTATGTCTGCTAGAATATATTGCTATAGCGGGTGTCCTTTTTTTCAGAGAGCACTATATTTAGGTTTGAAGGTTACTTTCGGTAAATAATTCATCTTTCCGTTGAAGTAGATTATTTTATTAAGAATAAGAAGGAAAGAAAAAGAATATGGTGAATGAAAATATGCTGATTACTCGATGAATTATCCCACAGTTCTTCCATATCCTGCGTTGCTTAGAAATAATTTCATTCTTTTCCAAAAATGCCATCAATAAAACTATATCACCATTTCTTGTTCGCTTAGGAAGTCAGTCACTGGTAAACTGATGGGGAACGACGGTTTATTTGAAAGTATCGATCCACCTCTCTGATGACATTTGGATCAATTGATTGTCTCCCGAATTTTAAAGAAGTTTTTCATCCTAAACTAGGAATGAAGTGTAATCTTTATGTAAATGATGTGAAAATTTCTTTGATGAAAGTATTTAAAGATGAAAAACTTTGGGATACTCTCGGTAGAAATAATGATTGCCGGGCTCCCGATAGCCAAGTGGGCAACGCGTTCGACTTCAATGAAAGCGGTCCCGGGTTCGATTCCCGGTGGGGGCCCACGTGCGAAATGACCTAAGCTGTCGAAGCACTTTTAACAATACTACTACTAATAATAATGATTGCCGATGAAAAGCCCGTAATTAATTATTTAAGTCCGGAATAATGGCTCTCGGAAACAGCCCGATTACTGGCCAGCGAAATTCACGCACCCCCACTTTTGGCGACCCAATTCACAACCGAGATACACAACTCAAAAATCAATCGGTAGCCCATACCAAAGAAAGAGGATCAATACAGACTCACAACCACATTCGAATTCCAGCTTTTCATTTTTCCACTTCCGTCCCAGAAACCGATCTCCGGAGAGCAGTTGCCATTGTTCTTGCTCCTTATCGCTCGGAATAAATCTGAAGGTAAACGTTGTCGGGGCATCATGTTTGACAACAATCGAGTATCCGAGGCCCTTTTCGCGGCGAACACCAATGGAAATCTCCGCCAGCATCGCTCCCACGGAGTTCACGAGGCCCATTTATTAGAGAGCTATCGAATGTGACTCATCTGCAACGGCCCACTCCATCCAGGTCCCACTCCCATTTCTCCCTACGGCACCCATCATGATCTCCTCCACCCAATCGATTGTTAACAATGCCGTTCTCCTCCCCCTTCTGCACCCGATCCCATACCATTATTCGGTCCTCGTCGTGTTATACCGCCCACAAGCGATTCGCATCTGTCAGACTCCTCTCCTTGCATACATATACCTTTCCCACAACACGCCGCCACGTCCGCCAGCGATGGTCTCTATCCAGTTTTCCTCCGCTCTTCAACTTCCTCCCACAGTCCGCACGCTTCGGGAAAAAAACCCAACGGAACGATTCATTAAATCCCTAATAGCCTCCTTAAACAGTTTGATGGACCTTTTTTCCTTAGTCACACGTTTCGTACTGTCTGTTTTTTTCCTGAGCTATTGAATACAGTTCTTAGCATTTTAGGCTTCCTGGCCGGAAACTTCATGACGCGCCAAATACGAGAATAATCCGGAAGGACTTTAGAATGGGATCTTAAATATCAGAGTTGCAACTATAAGATTGGATAGCAATATTAAGTTCTGCGAAACATTAAAACATTGGCGATGTTCTTATGTTAGAATGATGCAGAATAATGTTGCTCATTTTCATCTCCCCCATTGCTATGAAAAGTTATTTAAAGGTAATTGCGCTGTGTTTATTTGGACATTTTATACTCGAAGTATTTTGGTTCGGTAAAAGTTATATATATTGGTAAGGTAAAAGCTTCTCTCCTTATTTTGCATTGAAGGCCTCATTTCCTCTCTAGCGTTCATAGTTAAAAGTACTTCGACAGTTGAAGTCATTTTGCTCTCACAGGTCCTCACGATTAATCGAACGCCAAATGTCCTGGTTACAACTGGAAATGCATGCATTACGCTATATAGTTCTTTTACGATTTATTTCGAATTATGTTATGAACATAGCAACTATGTAATCGTTTGATTTTAAAAGGGTAACTGCTAAATGATTTCTACGCTTGTTACCGCATAACACCTCGGCGTGATGGCAACTGTTTCACTTGATAATGTCATGGAAATAGGTCATCTGATTCACCAACACGGAGATTTAATTTAATTTCTCACCGAGTATGGCATCGATGCGCTGAATAATAGAGAAACACTCGCCGGTTAGCGAAATACATAATGACATAATTCGGGATCTGCTCGTGACTCGATCGAGTGGGACTTTTTTGCGCGCAGTCATAAAAGCAAAACCATTATCGTCGTGTCTTCGTGCGGATTCTTTCCGCGAGATTACTCATTGTACGACAGGGGAGTCGGAGTCCTGTTTAGAATATTAAGATTTTACCCATTTTCTCCTGCACGAGTCGTGTAAGGGACGCATCTGCACTAATTTAATGGCGGCCTTGCAGCGAACAACTTCTCCGCGCAATTAATTCCGCTGTCACTTCCACGATTTCGTAACAATGCCGTTATGAGTAAAATTTATAAGATGCGCTCTGCTTTGCCGTGAATATTCGCACAACTCGCCTTGCGAAACATCACTTTCTTCACAGCCACGTGACACAATACCATGGCCGCACCGGCATTTGATAGTGTCCGAGATTCGCTTTGAAATTTTTTGTCACGATCCTGTGCACTCTTATGGGATGGCAATTTACGTAACGCGGCTGCAGACTACACAGATGGAAACGGGTGATTGGCGTTGAAACGTTTGCCGGGGAGAGTTGCGCGGCGCTTGCTGCGAAATTGGATTAACAGCGATCGCTTTTCCGAGAACCGATAAATAAGCCGCATAGCTTGTCAACGTTGATGAGCAAAGATCATCGCGGAGCGAATGCTGTAACTCTATCAGTCGTGCGACGTGATTCAGTCGCCCCCGAGAAGAAAACGATTGTGTCACTGCAAAAACAGCGAATGTAAATTGGCAGCAGAAATGATGGCCGCTCAGGAAGAGAGATGTTCACAGTCGCACATAAACTGAACAGTGCGTTATTTGTCTTTCGAATCTTTCGTTTTTTACGGTTATTATTTTGCTACCGCGAGCGCCGGTACGTCAATGTCAAGCGGAAAGATTGCCAATGAAAATAACGTTTGAATAAAACGTAAGATTGAGCAATTATGAATATCGTGCTTCCGAGTTATGTCGTTGAGATTCGGATTTCTTCAGAACGAGCGGTTTCTTTGTGACGGTAAAGTATACATTATTTGCAGACTTTCTTTTGGAATGACATCAGTATAAAGGCAAGAGAAATTCAAAACTACAAAACTGTAAGCGATCGAATTTATATCTCATTAATCTAGGTTGTCCAAGGTACATACAGCCCGATATTCGTTGGAAAGTTTTTAATCTATTGAAGGTTTCGATTGGGATACGTATTTTTTAATAATAGAAGCAGTGACTAACCGAGAATTTTCTATAAAGTATCTTTCCGATAAAGGTATTCCTAAAATGAAATTGACATTGGATCGATGTATTGTGAACGAACTTAATTCATTAATTTTTTAAACCTTGCTGCAATTTAGCTCTCGTCAGGGTGTATAATAATTCCCGTTAAATTAATATAAAGAAATACAACTTTCACATTAAAATTCCTAATGTGACTGTTAATTACAACCTTACTGTATCATTTAAGTAAATTATTTCTAATTGAGTAGATATTCATTGACAAAATACTCCCAGCTACATAGTCTAACCATCTAAACTAAACATAACATTTCAATCAATATTTCGCAACTTATCGATGCATCGATATTAAATGTTCACATCACTTTCATAGTTTTTTTCTTTCTCGTTTTCAAAAATACACAGTTCAATGACATGGTCATAAGATGACCCCATGTCATACTCTTAAGCTTAAGTATGTACCTTCCGATTTTTAGAAACTATGCCTTTTTCACAGATAAATTTAACCGCTATCTATGGCTGATCGCCATCATCTGGTGACGGCAGTCGTCACCTATAAAGAAACAAAGTAAGGAGTTAGCCAGAAGCATTACAACTAGAGGAATCATGGGCTTGAAGAAGGACGAAGAAGTGACTTTAGGAGAAGGAAGATTACGATGATTTGGACATGTTTAGATTATGAATGACGAAAGAATACCCTCGCTAAAATGGAATCGTATTGAGGAAAAAGTGGATGACCAAGTAGTCTGTGGTTAAACGGAATGAAGAAAACACTAGTGAGGGATCTTTATGGAGAATTCATTGGATATTGAATCTCAGATACCCAATCAATCGATCGCTACGTTTGTAATAAATTTACCTTGCTTTCAATCAAATGTACTTTTAGTTATTACTTAGTCGGAAAGTTATTATCATTAAGATACTATGATTTTATATTCCTTTAGTAGGAAACCTAGGCGGACTGAAATACGTCAGAATTTTTTATTTATTTTCATGTCGCTCGTCTGAATTTACCTTGTTTAATTTCTATTACATACTCTTACATTTCCAGTTTAGATATTTAACATAAATACTCTTACTTTTAAATATATTTTTTTAAATATAGATATACTTTCTGAACCTGATTACACAAGCTGCATATTCACAATTTTTATGCAAATCCTTTTCCTATTGATTTATACATATTTCGATGCCTACATAATCTTTCATGTCCTAATAAACGTTAAAATCAGGTTCTTTGGTTAAAGTTATCCCGCATGTGGGGGACTCCAACGTCGTTCTAGTAAAAAATGTTGGTCAAATACGGATAAGGGTTGGGCAGTTCTGATATTTGCCAATGGAGAATAACGATGATGTGACAAACATGCAATGTTCGGCTAGGGCAGTATTCATTCTGCACTCATCCGTGAGCAAAATTCCCATATAAAAGAAGAAACCAATTCAGAGATGTCTTTAAAATGTACCGTTACCCTATGAGCTGGTGAACATCGGAATGAGATAAGCAAAACTCCACTGCATCTCTCCTGAATCTTTCGGAAAACGCCAATCGGACGGCACGCACCGCTTTAACCTTTCCACAAAATGCAGCCAGGATGGAATTAAACGCGCATTTACCTAACGACCGCGAGCATTCTTCCGATTCGCTTTCGAGATATCCAAAACCTTCAATCAAAAGGTAACGTAAGCCCACCCGGTCATAAAAAAGGAATTAAACGCGAGAGGAATTATGATTCGTGCCCGTCGAATAATCCCCGTCCCACTTTTGCATGACCTCTGAAATAAATTGGCGCCCGCCTTCCTTTTGAAGATCACGGATCGGATTGGGCGCCAATGGCGGGGGAGACCTTTGGATGCCTAATGAGGGGATCGTGTGCGACGCTAATGGACCATAATATACGGAACGCATCCTCAAACCCTCTGCCGGCGAGATGGCGAAACATTTCTCATATTAAAGGCGGTAGAAATTATAGCAGGTCTCATTGATGAATTTTCAGTAACGACGATCACGAACCTAAAAATTGATATACTCCTTCTTAAGATCCCATAAAAGCCAATGGAAGAATATAGAGGATTTTAGCTCAAAAGGAGACCAAATCAGGTGACATAAATGCATTCATACGGATTTATTGGGCGACATTGGGAAGGTACCTGTTACCTATTAACACCTTTTCAGATGCGTATATAACGTTAAACTGAGATTTGACATTAAAGGGTAAAAATATAAGAAATAGGAAAAGAAAGACCGAAATAATGATGGTTTAAGAGATGATAGAAACAATATAGACGCTGCAGGAAAAGGGAGGGGTAGAGTGAAAAACCTGCGAATGTTAAGGAAGATAAATTGAGAGAAACACAAATTGAATCATATAACATTATAAAAATCACAAATAGTGTTAACATATACAATATATACACATAGTAGTATGGGCTTTTTTGGATGGTAAAAAGGGTTAATTAATGCATAAGGCGATGAATAAAACTTGAGGAAATTCTTGCATGAAATAGAGGAAAGAAAAACTAATTCCGAAAATTATGTCACTGAAAATTTAAAAATAAAATCCATGAAGGAGAAAATGGAGTACACTGTTTTGTAGTTTGCACAAGTTTATTTTTCCCTTCTAGTTTCACTAGCTTGCTTGTATTATCAAGCTGATGTTAAATTTTAGCTACTTGTTAACCTTGTGGAAGGTACATAGTTGTATACTCTCTAATCCCACATGTGAGTGAGATTAAGATTATTTAGAACATTTGAATAACGATGTAATAGGCATCAATAGTATAGAACAATGGTTCTAAATACGGAGTGCACCATCTCAAGAGGTAAGAAGTGTTTATATAAAGTACACCCTTCATTACATACATATTTGCGGGAGCCATGTACTTGGTAATTTCTTATGCAAGATATTCATGTTTAACATTATTATGGCTGCAAAATATAGCATGTACGTATCTCCACTAAAACAGTTTTGAAAAATATTGTGTAGGGGAGAATTATATGGAAGACGTTGGTTGAGTAAAGTGAGGTAAGTGATGTGAAATATTAAAATTGATAAAAAAGTAGTGAAAACATGCCTGAAGAGCTTCAGCAAACTAATTTCCGAGCTGATTCCCCTAGATGATAAATATGTACCCTAAATTAAAAATGTAATTGCTATTTAGAGGCTTAAAATGCATGTATCACAATTCTCAGATGCAGAAGTATCTAAATAAATGTGTACGTGGTATCGTGCTTGTTTTTATTGAAAACCATCATTCAGTGAATTGGATTTGTTATTTAGACAGTAAGCATACCAATATTCATTCCTCCTGGTAAACGAACATGCGTCATTTTTTTCAAAATGGCTCGAGAACACAACTTTTCTAACGCCAAGGGTATCAGCAGCTGAGGAAGTTGAGAAACTAGCATTTGTAGCAAAATTGTTCGGTAGTGCAATAAACTGAAATTGTTTCTCGATATAAATATAAAGGAGAGCATAGACATATCTCTCACGTGATCCACGTTATACGTTATCTGTGTACCATATTTATCTCAGGATATCCTTCGGAGTTTGTAATTCATCATAAATACCTAGGAGTTATCCCGAGGAAGAATGGACTTGAAAAAAGGTCTGACGGGACCGGGAATCGAACCCGGGTCTCCCAATTGCCGGTCGGGTGCTCTGTCCGTTGAGCTATCCCGGCAGAACATTTCTCCAAGCCATTCGGGAGACGCGGCCGGCCATTGGGAGACCCGGGTTCGATTCCCGGTCCCGTCAGACCTTTTTTCAAGTCCATTCTTCCTCGGGATTTTTCCTGGGTGCGCACCATCTTGCGCAAAGTCACCCTTACCCATTTACCTAGGAGTTACATTCAGAAGTAGTTTTTCCTTCAAGGAGGATATTTGAATGTGGGAATGAGTTGGTAAGCATTCTGAGGGTCTACACATTGAGAGCGAAAGAAATAGCGTACTTTCCCTGATTCGTCCTCCTACGATATCGTTGTGCGATTTGGAATCCTCACGAGGTAAGATCTGGTGATGGTTCACCGTAGAGCAGTTACGGTTGTTAAAGGAGAGTTCAGATTCGATAGCAGTGTTTAGCCTATAATAACGTTCCTCGGGGGGGATTCGCTGAAAGATAGGAAATGGATTACCAACGGAAGCTATTGAATGAATTATCACTAGTTAGATAGTTCAGATACTTGATACTGTATGCCCAGTTAACAACCTTCGCGAGTTCCGAGAGAGAATAAAAAAGCGTTGCAAGGAAACGATCGCTTGGACATACAGCAACTTCTGGTCGTTTTTCCCGCGAAGCGTTAAAGAAATCAATGGACATTAGAGTTATAAAGGGATATAGATGTTTTTATACTCCCTGTCATACACCACTGGCGGCTTGCAGGTTGCAGGTCTGTATGCAAATTATTTATTTCAGCAATCGATTTCGTCACTGATTGAGACCTACGAAAATTCAGTAGTACTAATTCAAAAATTCATGACTTAACTTTAAATGCATGACTTAACTTTTCCGTGAATCTTGATCAATTAAATTAACCCTACGTTATGCATGGTTTAACATCTAAAGCATTAGAAATATTTAGATTATTAGTTGTGATCTTCAGTAATCAATTAGTCGATTGCAATCAACCTGACATAACCAGCCATTACGTAACAGGACATTGTATATAAATAGATATGTATCCCTTTATGAAATTCACAATGCCATTTCCTCCGTATCTCTTCTAATAGCAACTAATAACCACGCTGTACGTAAAAGATTGGAACTCGCTGAATGTTCTCAAAAATGTACTGCTTAACAATTTTCGAAGGATGTGAACTACTATGATAATTATGATTACTATTCCCGATGTATCATATCCCTGTGTAAATATTTCCGTTACATCATATGTAATGCATTATGCCACGACTGAATCGGTTTTTCGTTGTTTTTGGTTCACGATTTCTGTTTTTTTTTTCTTAAGGTCGAAACCATATAATGAAGTCGGTAAAGAGCTTCTCTTTTTTGTCTACAAATGTTCTACCTCCTTTTGCCTAACGCTTAGGTTGATTTCTCCCTAATCCTTACTCTCCACATTTAAATGTGCAATCTTCCGCTTATCACTTGAATAATCGTTAAAGTCAATAATTTACTGAATACGAGCTTGATATGTGAGCTTTCATATCTAGTGACCCAGAGAAAGGAAATGTTTATTATTTATTACTGTTTTAATTGGAAGAAACAATTTGGAATTCTTTCATAAATACTAATTACTCTTTTATAAAAATTAGGAATTCAAAGTTTTCCAAGAAGACGGAATTCGTGCGTAGATCAAAAATGCGTTGCTTCAGATAAGGAGTAATTATGAGATGCGTTGAGAAGGAATTAATGTAAGGTTAGGAGTGATTTTTCTGCTTTGGTGGTGCTTGAGTGAATCTAAGCATTTAAATCACATAACAGCGGAGAAGTTTACTAAGGAAATGTAGGCCAAGAAGGTTCATCTTTGACGTTAAAGATGCATCGTAGAAAACTGGAAAATTGCCCAAAGATCAGAGCTTTGATACGTAAGCACGCACCGATTGAATTAATAACAGGTAATGCAACAATACCGTGCAAGTGGATAAGAAAAATTCTCAGATAAGGAATAAACCTTAGTGTTTTACAAATATTAAATAAGTCATTAGGATTATACAAAAAGTTTTTAATTCGCTGTTCTGCCATAGTCGATGAAATACAAGTTTGTAATAATTTACATAAATAAAATCGATGGAATCAGCCGTGACTTCGTAAAACTACTTAAAATTAATGGTTAAAATAACTACGTTAAAGTTTCACAGAAGTTGTTTATTGGCGTAGTTTATTAACATAGTTATTTTAACCATTAATAAATTTTCTTATAGCTTCGATAGATATTACAATTTTAAATGCTGAATATGGGTAATATTCTACGTCCTAGAATTTTAAATGTTAAGTAATTTAAACTGGTTATGAATTTCCTCTGTGGTATCTCTCTATTTTTGCTTCTCGAAGAGCTTCATTAAATACTCCGCATTTCTAATATTATTCAATGTTATCACATCTCCATTTACATAATCTTCTCTTTTCCTTTACCGTTATAATGTCTGGCATTATACCATGCCAAAGGATACCCCTTTCAGTATTCTTACAATTCTTTTCCATTCATTCAAATCTAATAAATTCTGTTTATGACTTATAGGATGACTTTGCACATACATTTTTTGCTGTATATAGTTGTTTTGTATATAATAAGCTCTACTATCCCTAATAGGTATATCTGTCTTATGATTTTTCCTATAATGTTTTTCCCTCTGGCAACCACTTTTTCCTTTATCTGTTTTCCTTTCTTACTTTATTCTTTTCATCCTTCCACTTGTTGTTAACGCATGCTTTTCAGATTTTTCTCGTTTGTTTACGTAATAAGATACCATGCAGATGTACCTTGAATTAATTTCAAATGTATCTTATGAATACAGATGTATCTTGTATTTTTATTTATTTTTCTGAGAATTATATTATAATTTTTCACCTATTTATAAACAAGATAGTTACGAAAGTGAATGCAAAATACACTTTTCTCCATTTTGCACAGAAGAAGCAAAAAATATCCCATTCCTCAAAATATGCTAGCAGGACCAGATAATGTTCCATCTTTCGTAAGTCCATGGGCTAAAACGGATAGACTTACGGCACTTCCGTCGCTTGCCGTTTAGAAGAATATATTTTGAATGCTTGAAGAGAGCGCAATCTCTAATTGGAATGAATCTCATTCCCTCCCACCCACGCCCTCTGCTTTCCTTTTCCTCTTCCCCACGTCACTCACTCTCTCCTTCTTTATGGGCCTTCCAACGAGGGTAGAATCCATCTCCTCCACACCATTGCCCATTTTCCCTCGTCAAAAAGACGTGGCACATTTGATGTACGATTTAACAATGTCCCTCGCCTGTCTCTTCACGGATGGCGCTCTCCCATTTCCAGGGGTCATCTCCCTCTTTTGTTCGTGAAGAATGGAATGGAAATAAAAATGCTGGAGAGGGCGCTAACATCACTCTTGTTTAATGAATTTCAGCTGGCGCCGCATCGCACGTTCACGTTTTTGTGCGTTTTGCTTTTACACTTTCGTAACACATGAGGATTAGAGCAACTCCTTGGGGGTCCCTTGGTGGGGCGGAACTAGTAGCTTGCCAAGGGGCGGACCGTTTGGGGTAATGCCATGTGAATCTATCATAAGTTAACGGTAGGAGCAGATAATGTTCTGTTGTATCAATTTTCTGGTCTTAGCTGATGAATGCTATACCGTCGTGAAAACCCGATGGATGTACATTTATCGTAAAAACGTCTTGCTATTAGTTTTTATCCTGAATTTCCGGTCACTCTAAGCAAAATTGTTTGCCCCCCCTATCGCACCCCTGTTGACCACCGATGTCGTTCGCCTCTTTCCATAAACAAAGCTTTTGGCGGCTAATACTTGAGAGGCTAAGGTTCGCAGGCTGAGGTTCTGGCTGAATAGTTCACAGGCAATGAAAATGTATTTTACCATAACGGATGAATGAATATCATTAACAGTCTCGAGTGAAATCTGATGGAAATCTGGTCGTGAGTAAATATATTTTGTGGAAAGTACATATTTTAATTTCTTAGCGCATGAAAGAATGAATGATTTTCTCCCGAAAATCAGAAAATTACGTTAATAATATTCTATCCAATCCATGTCATCACAAAAGAATTAAATACAAATAATATTAAACTCTTCAAGCGAGAAAAATAAGAAGACTCATCTTAAATAGGGAAAATGCTCGTCAGTAATAAAGTGCTTCGAATGGGCTTCGCATTACCGATGGTAAATCCTTTAAGTAAATTTTCGGTACAGAATTAATACAAAAAATGAATTTAGTCATTTTTTCTTTGGAGATATTATTTAAAACGACCACGAACATACAAAAGCGTTACAAGGAAGCATTTGCTTTGACTTAAAGTTTCTTCTAGTTTATTTTTTTATCCGCAGAATATTGGAAAACCTCATCGCTTTTAAGGTAATTATAGACGCTGATGTTGTATCTCATTCTGCCACACTCTGCAGGTGGCTTTTCTTATAAGTAGTCAAGTATGTAATGTATAATTAGTAAGTAGCCAAGAATTAAAAAAAAGGTAAACTTCAATAGGAAAATGTTATTTTCCCTTGCTCCAGGATAAGTGCTTACCAAGTGATAAGTCGTAGCGCTTAAGTATGCTGTAAGAATTCACTTCGCGTTCCACACGATTCTCGAAATACCGTACACCTCTGTTTTCACGCTGTTTGTCCACTTTATCTTCTTAGATATATTATCTATTCGATATAATTCACTAAAGATGTACCAGATTGTATTCTATAAATTGTGTTATATTCTTGATCAGATATAATTCGGACACTCACAAACAAACGAGTATATTTACACCCTACGATCCGCCATACGGCGTATGGTATGGGTAGTGTAACGTATAGTGTTGTGCAAGACCGAACACAAGTTTCTCGTGCCCATGGAAAATTTGTATAATTTTAACTATACTAAATATGCACTGTTCTAACTTAATTTTCTCTTAACAGCACTTCTTGTGTGAAATCGTTTTTACTTTCTGAAAGATTTTTAATAACTTTGTGACATTAGGCACCTTCTAATGAGCCGTCTTTGACTCAGGAGGACCTTGCTGAACTTTATGATACTTGTGTAAATATAATTATATTTCTATGATATTTGTAATCATTTTTATGTAATAAGCTAATTGTGCAATAAATTGAACTGATTAAATTGAATTGATTATCAAAAATAGCATCACTACATACGTACGTATAGCATCACAACATACACACCGATTTCTGAATTCGAGCGCAATAAATCAGTTTTATCGCATCAGTTGCGCCTTGGACAATTGTCTCTATCTCAACGGCTTCTGGCTGAGTAAACCGCAAAGTTAGTAAATACCTGCCGAGGAAGTCAAAATATAGGAAATAGGAAGAGTGACGAATTTTACAATCTGTCACACATCGATACCGCCACATTTCGGGCCCGATTACCGTTAATTCTTCGCAAATTCTCGAGGAGCTGAAACGGGATCGCAATTCCATTCTGGGTGTTCACCTCTCAGAATTTGTGCCTCGCATTAACTTTCCCCTTTCACCCCCAACACTCCCACTCTCCATTCCAACGCCTCCGCTGCTATTGTTTCCCATCCTTTCCCAGTCCTTGACACGACACTTTACGAAATTGCTCGGACCCCATCCAGAGCTCAACGATACGCTCATCCACTCTCCCCCGCAGCAGAAGTGCCAACACTACCGGAAAACACTTTTGTCTCCCCAGATTGAGGCAGTTCTGCTGTTGAAGCGAATTCATAGAAGAAACAACTCACTGGATGTATTGATGATCATCAATGAGTCGTGGGTATCGCCGGGAGAATTTATATTTAGATTCATACCCCGCAAGCCGCCAGTGGCGCATGGCAGGGGGTGTAACAGCACCAAAGACCTAACCTAATCCATCGTGTTCGCATCTCTAATGCTCTGCGGAAAGAACGAACAGAATTAGCTCTCTGTTTTAGCGATTACCTACTTCCTTGTAACGCTTGGTCGTTATCTCTCGGAGATTGCGCTCGTTGTTTACTGTAATAGCTATGTCTCCCACTTCATCTAAAAATTCTGAATCTATGAATTTGTCGAAAAGCTTTCGTCGATGATCAGATTTTTTCACCCGGAGTGAATTCCACCCGAGGGGACTCATATCATATGGACTCGTATCATAGCTGTAACGCTACTGTCGAACCTGAAGTTTCCACTTACGAAACGAGCTGCTCTGCGTTGGACCATCTCTAAATCTGAAACTAACCCTACTTCATGTGTTTTCCAAACCGCGCAGAAGTATATGAGACTAGGTTAAATAGGGGAAAAATAAGCAATTTCTTTGACTTTTGATGGACATCCTCTCAGGGTTCTACTTGTCAATCTCTGCATTCTATTTGCCTTTCCTGTAATATCACTAATATATTATTTGAACGATAAACTACTGCTGAGTGTAACTCCTAGGTATTTATTGTTGAGTTATTATTCATCGTTAGTTATATAGTCAGAATTCAGTTATTTCAATAGATATGACAAAGATCGGAACGAATTTTGTCAACAAATAGTCAACGAAATCAAGCAATACTGGGTTTACAAAAGAAGATAACTAACTAAATTTTTAAAATATAAGGAATGGTGTAAGCTTACAAATAAAAATGGTCAACATTCGCATCACCTTGGAGAACATCAACTGAAGATATAAAAATTTAAATAGAAAAATAAATGTAAACTAGACGCTCATTGGTCTGAGAAACTAGAGCTACTTCACGTCGCGATGCGTCGCCTTCATCTGCATCCGGATGTGGCACTCACTTTTTCCACACTGCTTAGCTGACTCACACAGAAATTTAAATATTGCCATTATATACTCACCTCTCGCATAAAATAGACAACTTTTTCTTTCATTTACAAATGATAAATGAACATATCAAGCACCGTAAATTTAAAAGTAAGTGTAATTTGGTTGAGTAGTTCGACTAACTAGGCTTCTTTTCATTTTTAGGTCCTACTAACTGGAGCGGAAATTTAGCTATCAATAAATTATTTCCATGTCATTTAGAAAGAAATAGGTCTTTAAATTCAAGAAAAATAGAATTTATGCAACATATATAATGATCATCAATGAGTCGTGGGTATCGCCGGGAGAATTTATATTTAGATTCATACCCCGCAAGCCGCCAGTGGCGCATGGCAGGGGGTGTAACAGCACCAAAGACCTAACCTAATCCATCGTGTTCGCATCTCTAATGCTCTGCGGAAAGAACGAACAGAATTAGCTCTCTGTTTTAGCGATTACNGTCAGATTGTCAAAATTAATATAACATAGTTTTTAGGCTAATTTTAATAGTGAGACGCGCTCAGTTGTCGCAGGCGCTCAGTTGTCACGCGCTCAGTTGTCGCGCGCTCAGTTGTCCGGCCACGGTAATAAATAAATAATAGAATTAATTGTGAAACATATTGATGAACGGGCTTCAGAAAGGAAGTAAGAAAACTGGTTCAAAGTATGGTAACAAGTCTCAATGATTGAGTATTGGAGATGCTAAGAAAGTATAAATAGAATTGATTCTAAGAGAGAATGAAGAAAGAAATTAGAATTCTAAGAAAAAAGAAATACTATTCTACTCAGAAGTGATGAGGTGCTGAATAAGTTGCATTTGGTGAACTATTTCAGACATTCATTTATGGGGGAAGATATGACTGAATCAAAGTATAACAAATCACTCTTTTAACCAATTTAAAGTTACGTGGAGATTATAGACAGCGAGATTGTTTGTGAGTCATAAGAACGAAGACAGCAAATTTCAAACAGATGAAACATTACTACGTAACAACAGACGCCTTAATATTGACAAAAGGGGAAAGTCAAAGTTAAGACAGTGGCAATTTTTGCCCAGGGGCAGCCAAGAATATGAAGTCTAATGATGTGAATAAATGACCGTTCGAAAAGGTGCTTGGTGCACACTAAAAATATCATTAAATGGTAAATATATACTTGTTATTGTGTGTACCGAAAATGGAATTTCGCACATGTTCGAAAGTTTTGTTTTACGTTGAATGATTAACTTTAGGTATTTCAAGATGGCCATGTTTACGCAGGCCAACTACAACATACGATACGATATATATGGGTGAAGGACATCGACATTCTACTGCATCTTCCTAAAAGGAACCTGTAAATGCTGCATATTGAAATAAAGAATACCTGGTAATTTCCTAAGCAGGTTTTTATTTTGCTACTTTAGTGTACGAGTTGGCATCTTTAGGTCTATCCTTTTTCCCGAGGATATCAACTCGCTGACGAAACTAGTTGAATGAAAACCTGCTGTGGAAATTACTAAGTATACTTTCTTTCAATATGCGTGTTGAGTTCCACAAAGTCACACTTGGAGACATTAATTTTAATTTTACTGTACATTGTGTTTCAAGAAATTTTGCAAACGATTCAATTATTTAATTGATTCTCTTTACTTCTTTCAAACCCCAGTTCCTCTACCTCAACAGCGAAGTACTGTAGTTAAACTTTCCAGCTATTTAAGAGTTATTCATCCTTTGCAGAGGCATACGTTGACAAGTGCTCACCTCCAACTCCCTCAAAAGCACCTGCCTCCCTATTCAGAATGCATGCCAACCCCCTATCCCACCCTCGATCCTTTTTTATTTTCTTTTTTCCCCTTTTCTCCTCTTCACTTCCTTTCTTCAACTGTCAAGCCTTTCGTTATATAAGCCTTATGTCTCTTGTTTCTTATATATGACGCTGGGTAAACGTGCGGAATATATTCCTTCGTTGTACACCTGTTTTGCGCGATTTTTATTCGTTATTTCGTATATTTGAAAGCACAATGGAATAGTGTGGACGGTGTATTTAACGCCAGTTATAGTCGAGAGGTCCAAATTCATATTTCTCTAAAAACAAAAGCTTGCAGTGGTAAGCTGCAGGAAATGACTTCAGTTTCCATGACTAGTGCCGTCCGGGAGAGAAAATATCAACCCGTCTTGTCAAAGTTTCCTTTAAAAAAAATTTATCAACTTAAGGGTTTAATTGGAAGATAATGGCCGGCCATAAACTTCTAAAATAGTATTCTCCAATACTGCAGTGCTTCATCTTGATAAGAATTCCAAGCTAAGGTTGACATTATCCCAATTACACTCAGGGGCGAATCCTGAGACTTGTTTATCGAAGAGGGGCGAACTGGTTTAGAGGGAGCAGTTTAGACGTCCTCCTTATGAACTTATTTATAATTAACTTGGAAAAACTTAACAACCCGATTTTAAATCAAGTACTCGTTAGATCCGAAACAAAATCTAGTACTACGAAGTCATCAATGGATCCTTCTTCACCCCATCTCCTTAGGGATCCCCCAATGATTGCAATATTGTCGGATCTAAATTCTCCCTTGTCAAAGCGAGCCGCTCCTCGCAAAAACTGCTCTGAATCATCACAGGAGTAACTTGTTAAAATTTACAATTCAAAATTATAATTAACAGTCAATTATTACGTATTGAAAAAATGGATAAATTTTTAGTAAAATTTGGAAAACGTAAATTCCCTAACTTCCCACAGTTTTTAACCCTCAAATAAATTAATGGGTCGTTACGGTGCATAAGGCAGTCCATAAGAATGTTTTTTTTCCTAAACAGGAATCCACTAACTCATCAACTCAAAGTTCGCGGCGCACAAAAACCAGGTGTACGCTGTAACTGGTAAGAACTCAGGTTGATAAAAACGAAAATGTAAAATATAACCGAACTACTTTAACTACACTTCGAAAAGGCCTCACAGAATTAAATTAATAATACTTTTGGAATGTCATTAAAAGAGTCTTGTGGAAACCTCGCAGTGTTTTTAATTTCATGAGAACGTCGAATGTATAATCGATAATTGTGGCGTAATTTGTTTACCAATTCGCGATCACTGATAAAACGTCGTAACGTGTGTAACAAATAACTTTTGGAAGTAAAATTCTGTTGAGTGTTTTTCGGCGCACCAAAAGGTTACCTAGAGAACACCGAATGAAGAAGCACTGACTTAAATAAACTTTCGGTTCATTTTTGGGAGCCTCATAATTTCGAAAATGAGTCGGTCAAGATTCAGCCAACGTTTCCCGCAATATACCGCCTCAACGGCAACTTTTCCCTAGACGATGATAATGCGAAAAGAGCTTTTCGGAAGCGGACACCGTAACAGTCAGGTCCAATAATGTTCATTCCGCCCGGAGATGAGAAAGTCTAAGGAAAGTACGGTAGCGACCCAATTTTTCACGCAATAAAGCCATTTGTCCCTTTTTTTCGCCCCATTTCTCCTTCCCGCTACTGCATACTCGAGTCACTTGTGCCCCCTCACATTTCAAGGTCATACTTCCCCTCCCCCATCCACCCCCGCGTTTGCACTTTCCCCTCTTTCCCTTTGTCCCTCCGCCGGTCTTTTTTAGAGTGACTCCGCGATGGCGAAAAAGGCGAGAAAAGAGCCCTCAGGAGAGGAAGAATCCGCCTTTTTTTACGGCTGTCACTTTTTCGAGACCTCGTGGTCCACTGTTTTGGGGAAGTGGTCGTCACCAAGGGCAAGCAAAATAAGGCCTCCGGAGGGTCCAAAACTTTCGGACTGCGTCGGAATTGATGTGGTTTCGTTCTTCCACCCACCCACAGAGTGTCTTCCCTCAACCCACGGCGCGCAATGTTGCCAGGTTCTTTTTTCGCCTCTGGTAGATTGCCAGCATTGCGTGACAAGGAAAATTATTTGACTAACCTAGATCTCTCGGTCTTCAATGTTTCTAAGATGGGGTCGGCAGATTTCGCCTATTTCGTCCCTTAATTGTTAGCATCTCCGACTATCTACTCTGCCCCGAGACTGACCTTTTGGGTCGGGATTTGTAAAGGGAGGCGTAGCTTAAAAGGATGATGGTATACATGTCTGAGTGCGTAGAACAACTGATTGATGAATATAATCAAGTTTTCAAACTCGATGCAGATTTAGGTTCTCTACGTCGGAACCAACTATGTTTCGATGGTTGTCACTGTGTTTACAGTGAAGGTTATAGGCTTAGATTCAGGTTAATTCTCAGGCGATCTTTGTATTTGCTAGTCTGAGACTGGAGTCTTGACGAGAGCCCACGTTGCCCATATCTGTACTCTTTTTTCGTAAATCAGTCTTTGCGTAAAATCTTGAATGAGATATTCGGTATCATTACCCTTTCTTTACGTTAAGAGTTTTCTCTTGTCATAAAGATAGAAGTTCCTGAAGACAGTATCGGAAGATATGATAAAAGCGGGAATTAAGAGGGGGTTTAGATGGCTAGGTTGAACTACGAGAGTCGAGTCAAGGTGATTGCTAAAAATAGGAATTGTGAAAACAGTGGGTAAGATTATATGATCAATCAGAATCGAAATCGTTCATCAGAATTGGTGAGTTTCTAACCTGATTTCCGATTCCAAAAACAGTTCTTTGTAGTCTTAAAACTCAACATTCCATATCTGGCACCAGTACAAATACGTAAATTGTAATTGATTTAGATTAGCAGGAAAAATTGTTATCGGGTATCATATCGAAATTGGAATTTTAAAAGTGCATCTGGAATTGTATCGAATTCGTTGATAATGTTGGTATCGTCCCCCACTAAAATGAGTTGTCTGAAGGACCCTAACGAAATATTCCGGAAATAACTATGGCCTTTTATTCACAATTTGACGCCACTTCATGTGACAGGCGAATCTAGGGATGAGTGGCGAAGGGGCGGTCCTCCTCCCTTGATGAATTAGCAGTTTGACTAGTGTGTGACGAGTAGATTTAATTAAAATTTTATTGTGAAGTTGTTCTATGATTATTATGGTCGACTATAATTATCAAGAATGTATGTCATGTTTAAAGGTAATTAGAGACAATTTCATAAGGAAATCGTATTGTTATACATAGTATCAATGTTGCATTTTTTCAATGTATGCTATATGTCGGTCATATTTAGCCTGATGGATACGCATGCGCCTTGGGTCTAATGGTACACGAAGCCTTCCAAAGAAAAATGGCTCCCCACCCACTGCCTTGAAAGTAAGAGATTTAGGATGGAAATCTAAATACATAAGACATTTCTGCCCCTTTTTATTCCTTGATTTTTTATGCATACTACTTTTCTTAAGAGGTTATTCCAAAATCCTAGGAGACTATAGGGTCGATAGCAGTGTATCGGAGATGATCAAAACCCTAGGCTGGGAAGCTCTTATGGGGAGAAGAAGCGAGTATAGTCACAAGCTGTTCTAGAAACTTTTAAGTACTGATTTACACAATGAAATACGCGACATCTTTATTCCCGTACACCGCAAGCGCGATTTTCGAGACCAGACGTCTAAGAGACTTCGCGAGGTTATAGCGATAACGGATGGCTATTACTGGTCTCCTATTCCACGAAAAGTATTAGGCATACAAATCAGGTAGCTTATTGGGGAGTTCACTGTTTTTTCATATGCTAAATTGCAGATTGCGGTGTACTAATGTAAATTTAATGTAAAAGAAAACCCTCTCCTTGGTAACTTTCGCTCCACTTTCGGATGATTATGAAGAGTCATTAAGTTTCTAAAACAGCTCAAATAAATCGATGTATTCTCAAATGGTTAAGTATCCCTTGGATGAATGAAGTATCCCTTGGATAAATGCATATCATGATACTATTAAAACAAAGTAGCATTAGCTGATATTTCCCGTTCACAATATGGCTGCTCAAGTAATTAGCACAATTGTGTTTAATTCAACCTCATGCCTCATCAGAGGTAATCTACGTAACTAAAATTCTGGATAAAATTCTTTTACTCGAATTCTTGTAAATTCATCCATAAATGAAACGATATTGGTCACCTATTCATTCTTCTCACTCAATGTTGCTCTTCTCGATTAGGGGTTAGCGTAGCGATACATACGTCCAGGTTAGAAACCTGCTTACGACATGGTTGTTTGTCTTAAAAACGTTACTTTAATGACTGGTCTCTTAAGACGGGTATTCCCGGATGAGGTCGCCATAATTATTGATATTCCTTCTTTCATTGCCCTGTTCTGGCTAATTCACCTTTTACTGCTGTTTTTTTACTCAATCTCCCAAAAGGGCACCAAAGATGCTTCCATGACCCTGATTGAGAAACGTTTCCCGAGCCCCGTGCAAGACATTATGCAATCCGTTATCCGGAAGATATTGTTTAAGAGAAGCAGTTTCGATTCATTTCTGAGAGGTTGAGTAAATCGATCTTTTTGCTTTGAATCCTCTCATTTTGCGATGGTAAACTGTTGCAATACTGAAAGAGCTGCAGAGAAATTGTTCTAACGGTAAAGCAGATTACAATGCTAGAGAATAGTCAGCATCGATACTTCTAAGGTGTTCTGAAATTCTTTGCCGGTTGAATATGATTTCCTGGAAAACGTATTTACGGATATTGATGAAACGTTACTTTATTTCACTATAAAATGAATGGAACCTGTTAATTTTTTGCACCATTCAAGTGTATACCGTAGCCTGGCCCGAGAAACTCTTGTTTTTTATCACTGAAATATAAATGTGGGAATTGTCACTTACGCGATATTGGCCATGAAATTTTCATGGGGTATGGTTATCGCTGGGTTTTCAATGACAGTAAAACTTAGACCGTTACCCACATAACAGTCTCTGTAACAATGAAGAAAATCTCAAGGATGTAAAAATTAATTCCTTCAGACGTTATATTGGTGTTAAGAAATGGTGGCATCATTCCCTAAGTGAGAGTAAAAGATAAAATCAAACAATAGAACAGATATTCTCATTGATAACGCAAGCAAGAAGGAAACCATGATCGCCCAATTATTCCCTCTTGGATTTGGAGCAGGGCTGCAAAAGCTCTTACACACATTCGACTGTATTAGCTGTAAATTCTTCTCGGATCGTAAATTGTGCATTATGCTATTACATTTCCTTATTAACTTTTAATACCAAGAAGTAAAGTGATTCGTGAATAAAGGTAATCTCAGCAATTACTGATATTTTCAAATTTAGTCATCCGAATTCTTGATGCCAAAGAAAATAATTAGCCATTATGTCGCTTGGAATTTTTTGTAACGGGTTTGGATAGCAAGTTATTTATAGGGATGTTTAGAAAATAAATTCTTCTGATCATATACCTTACATTATCGATTCCCATTTCTGTTTTAGTTAATATTACGAAAATAATTACAAATTACGTAAGCCACTTTCCTATGTTTCTGTTTCTGATGATGTAAACGTACTTTTTAATTTATACGAAAACAATATGCTATAATGGGATATCTGTTTTTTTGAGGGCCAGTATAACCTAATAAGCATCTATTTAACATTACTACTCGCTAAGGTGTTACAAATAGACTATACTAGTATAATGACAACAACTTCATTCATCACATATAGCATCTTACACATTTTTACGTGGTCTCTGAAAAAATAACATACGTTATGTTATTAGTTACACTACATGGTTAACACACGTTATCACATATAATGATTTGTGCTTAGAAAATACTTCTTATTGCATGCAACACTAAATTTTATCAAATATGATTCTCAGCCCCTGATAATGGAGCTGAAGTCGATTTAAGCGACAGTATGAAAATATCACTTATCTTCACTTCACACATCGTAGATGAATATTATGATGTTATCAATTAACCCGTAGAAAAATATAATTTATATAAATAATACTTGCATAAATTTTAATTTAATCTTACCCAAAATCGACTACCCGATGAGGGAAGGGCTCAAAGAATTCCTGAGAGTGAATCCATCCTCTGAATTATTTTTTACTTCCTTCATGAAAATGAATTGCTCCCCCGATTTCGTTTTTCGAAGCGGAGACTCTAACGGATACTCTTTTCTCTCGCCCATTGAGCCATCAACGGAGTTGTTTTAAATTTTAAAAGTCAGGTCGCAACGAAGGCTGAGGTCACCATCTTGCTCCCAAAGTGTCTCACGTAAGAGTTGACTCTATACGAAATGTTTATCGAACGGGAAGATTCTTCGATTTGTTCGAAATCGCTCCCATTTTATGGCACTACGAAAGGCGTGATGGAGGCAGCCATCCAATCCGTCACTTCAAGTCATAAATTCCAAGCGCAGAACCATTCCGTCGCTTCAAATACTCCCTAACCTGTTACATTATAGAGGAATAGAGCAATTTCTCAGTCGACCTCTTATTTAGATCTTCAGATAGCGCTCCTCCGCGGATAAGCGAGAGCGCCTCTAAAAGATCCCGGTAAGGTTACGCTGCGGGTCATACGACGGAATTAGTTTCTCCGAGTAAATGCGCACAAGTCTCTGGAAAAGAAGGGGAAAATGTTTGAGTCGCTGCATCAGCTCGCGCTCGTGAGAATGGCACCCGTGATGCGCATTGTTTGAATTGCCTCTCCAAGGCAGCCAACCAGGTCAACACTTATCTGCTAACCTTGCGACTGCATCGGGACATCGCAATAAGCTTATCGTTTCGTGAGGGGTAGCAGGTGCGTGATGCACCGGCCGCACCGTAGCCATGGGATGCGAAAGTGGGTGGGAGAGAGCCCTAAAAACCCTTCTCTTTGTCGAGAAAGGAAAGGTTAAGTTAGAATAGGGTTAAAGGGATTTGTTGTATGTGGATCGATTAGACCCTTTCTCTCCCGAGGTAATTCCCCACTGGGACCTGTGTTGGGATGCCTTTCCTACTCCGTTGCTTGGTGCTACACATTGAGGGGCATGTTGCATAGAGAAAAATAGTATGAGGATGGACAAATAAACTACACACTAAGAAAAAAGAATATCAGTATTTTGAAATAGAGATATGGAGCACTCGTATTTTTAATGAAAAAAGATGACCTTATCACATAGACTAACACTAATCGAAAGAATATAGGAACTGAAGGACCTAGAGTATATAAGAAAGTTCCTGTCCCTGTAAATTAATCAGGTGGTTGAATCCTGGTTACACCATTATCAACGACTAACTTTGGAGAGGAAATGAGGCTTATTTAGGGAAGATAAAGATGAGGCAGTTTTCTTTTGCATTCATAACTAGGAATGCTATAAGTCGAATAGTCCATGTAAGTTGAGTACAATGACCCCATGAATAATACTTTCCATAGCAGTCAACAAGGAGTATCCAAGATGAATTTAGCATCACTCATACCTTAGTTGCTTAAATACTCTGATAATCATGAACAAGACTGAAACAAAAGTAAATGATCGATTTTTATTTCTATCCAGTACGAAAAACGAACGAAAAATATTACATTCATCTATATACTGTAACAAGAACAACCGTGGAAAATAAAAATATGAAAGTAACATGGAATTTGTACGATATTTAACAATCCTTAACCATATCCATATTCATTATTTTGTAATTGTTTATTCTGAGTTACTCTATCCTTTTATAGTGCTGAAGAAAAATAAGTTTAAAAAAATAATAATGATATAAGCTTACTTATAAATAGAGATACATTTCCTTATTGAGTTTGTTATGGTATTTTAGAGAATATTGGAATATTGTCAAGGAATATTCATTAACATGTCCCCTATGCATGCATTTAAATGTGCTTGTTAATCATAAGCTAATCCAATTATTATTTTAAATTTCCCTGCAATGGACAACGTATACCATGCTCTATTGTATACTGAACTTCGGTAGTTAACACCATTTTCTCAGCGATTATATTTTACAATTACATAAACCTTGACCCTCCATGCCGCCAAGTGGCGGGTATCATAATTATAAAAACACCGAAATCTCTATCAAACTCTGAATTTTAAGAAATATTACCCCACTTCCCAAGTATATTCTGGCTAGTAGGAAATGTTCCCTGTCTAGTCTCCGTTCTGTAAATATAATTACTCAATAAATTATTTTGGGAATTGATTTTTCCAGTTAATGTCAGTCATGATAGATTATCATACCATACAGAACGCAGATCATCAATATAAAAATCTAAATTTAATAACGGTCTTGAAAACCACCAACATCAATATTTCAAGGATATAATATGCCAACGATGGTCTCATGTAATTTGCTGAAACATAAGAACAGTATTAAAGCTATTAGTATATTTCAAGAGGTTAATTTGAATAATCTTACATTTTAAACTGCTGTTCATCGATTCGCTTTGATTCATATCTGAGGAGTCTCTCAAATAAAGGCAATACTATGCAACATTCGAGACTTATCATTGTATTTGATGCGATGGTAAAACGTTTACTAGTAAATGTGAGATATTCAACGTATAATCGTACTACAAGAAACATGCGTAATAACTCCTCCTTTAGGTAGAGAACTCTAAAATTATTTTATATGCCGTATTTTGTTAGTACAACGTGCGCAAACGGAATCTTCAATACTTTTCTGTTTCCGTTTATAGTCTTTTCTGCAATTCGAATTCTAAGAATGGCTGCTATACTGAGCTATCATCCTATCTCCCACTACCATTAAGACCGTATCATACAAATGTATGGATACACTTATGTTTTGAGAATTCATCTGCACCCTGGAATGTTACCTTCTTATCCTAAAACTAACGAGCCTCCAAACTTCAATCGTTCAAATCTCTATTCTTGTACCGTCCTCTTGGATAATATTCCTTAATTTATCAATAATGTTTTAAAATAACTAAGGTCGTAATCTCGTCTCACCAAAGTGTATTGTCGTAATCAGTAATTAATGACAATGTATTAGTGTCATCTATTATTGGATGTAACCAGCGAAATTTAAAAAGATCATGAATTTGCAGATTTTTAACCAGCTTTCTCCAAAGATTGACCATTTATTATTATTTATTCATAAAACTGCTTTCTTATTTAAGTCTGTATCTGAGGTAGAGAACAAGCGACCTAACCACCTAATGTGGTAGGAAGGGCCTTTTTCAGCGTTTTAGTCCTTTTTTACCCTTTTTGAACTCAAAATTTTAATCATTTTACTTCTGACTTTCGTTAATGACATCGAGACAATACAAAATCGGAAATACCCTCCTTAAGTGGATTCACGATTACAGTTTTTCTTCCTCCGCGCGATTGTTATATCGAAGTGCTCAGTTATCAGCAACAACGAACTCTAACGCGGCCTGATGCCTTTACATGCAACCAGTAAGGTTCCTACGCGGCCTTCGGACGAAAATAGGCCCCTCATCCCAGTTTTTTTTATAAATTTACGTATTAACATATACATACTCTCGAAGTACATGCTTAAAAAGAGCGGAGAAGAATGTAGAGTAGGAACGTGGGGTTATATGGCGCGTGGTGGGGGGCAGAGGTAAAGAGGCTATTCCACGCTTTCGCAACACCCAAGAGCGTCCTTCCCATCCGACGCGGAGTCAAGCACCGTGTCCCAAAGGATTGCGGAACGATCCTCTCCGTGGGCATCGCAATTCCACCCCCACCTCTTCCCTTGCGCCCGTTCCACATCCAACTTCTTCGCTATCCATCCACATCTGATTGTCTTCTCATCATTCCAAGGCTTCCTCTCTTACGCAACGCAAATGAAGAGCGTGAAGCGCTGCGCCGCCTCCAGATATTGATTATCTGTCGCATCGACTCCTTCGCATTACCGAGAGAATGCCCGCTCCTCCGCCCCTGCGCGGATCATCCGTTGACATTCACGAGTACGTCATCCCTCTTTTCGTTCGCCCTTCTAAAACAAACGAAAGGGCGACGCAGGTGATCGATTCCCAATGCTGCGAGCCAAGTAGAAAATGCCCAGAACTGGTGCTTGTCGTTTCCTTGGTTTTCGTTGTGGAGATATTGTTGACCCTCCGATCCCAGTCATTAATGGGTTGAATCTAAGTAGAACTTAAAAACTTCTTATTTTCAATCTTCATTGTGCATAGTAACGTCTTTCATGAGTCAAAACTCAGTCAAAAATTACTGATCACAGATAGCTAAATAGTCGTATATTTTCTTTCTCTACAGGTATTATAGAATGATTCCATGATGATACCATGATGATGGAGTTAGAGGGCGATGTGGGTCAATTTATACATTCGTAGCTGAAATACACTATATCATATGAGTATACCGTAAATTCGAGCGTTCTGAAGGTTTTTAAAATTTCCTTTTGCGTATTTACAGGTAATTTAAGCCGGTTTTTCTCTATTAAATTTATTATTTTTCTATTATTTTTATTATTTTCTAGGGGAATGCAGACCACACTTCATTCATTGAGTCCTTGAGATCTACATTTTTCCGAGCGGTACTGAAAACGCAAGAACTTAAAGGGTACAACTCAAGCAAACACTTGGTCATGAATTCGATAGATTAACATCCATGGTTTAGGTTATAAGTATGTTTATTCTGCAATATTGCTTTACTTTTACGTCTTTCACACTGGTGCATCACCACATATTTGGTCATAGCAATTAGAATCCACATGATCAACATCCAATAATCTTTTCCAAAATCCCAGGTAACATGTCAGGTTTAAACAGTAGGTAAATGAGTATATGCTGTACGAAATACAATAATCCTTAGGGGTCCTCAGTCATTTTTGTACATAAGGAAGTCCTGTTGCATGTACAATGTTCCAGAAACACTTTTAAACTACTAGAGGTAAAAAGCACTGAGCTGGAAGAGAAGGTAAAATGATACAGATTCATCAAAGGGAGGAAGTGAACATTGTTTCCTGTATCTAGAAATCGTTAGAGAGTTCACTTCCTGTAAAATCGCAAGTGAAGGAAAATATTATGTGAGGAGCCTATTTTCAACGGAAGGCCATGCGAAACCTGACGGCCGTGTTAGAATTGCGTGTTCACTACATCTAAGTATTGCGGGATCGAATTACTTGTAACGAATCAAATTTTATAGCTAAGTAAAATGGTGAATAATTTATATTTGTATTTGATGAGATAAATGAAAGTTAAATGTGAATAAAATTTGCAGTGAGGTAAAGGCTGCAGATACTTCACGTTTGTACTAAACCATGGATTACAGATCACATGGTGAAGACATACGGTTAAGAATGTGTGCTAGAATGGCTTTCAGATTGGACTTATTACCATCTTTTTATGGAGAAAATTTCTTTGAAAATTTTATGGAGAAAATTTCTTGACGCTAAATGCAACTGAAGATAAACTTGGTTTATTTCCCAAGATATCCTATAGGACTCTCAGCACGAAAATATTTACTCAGAATTCTTTAATTGATTTATTAAGTTATTTATTTAACTAATGGAAAACAGGATGACCCCAATAAATCCATTTTAATAATTATTATTTTCGAGCACCAACTTACGTTGAAATCTACAGTCTATTATTTTACTACTAAAAATAATTCAAATTCTATTGAATGCTTTACGTAGAATTTAATTCGAGTTTTCGTCTAAACTTTTTAAAACCGTTGCAGCTACTGTAGTGGTGGTATAATTTTAAAAGTGCTTCGACAGCTAAAGTCATCTCGAACGTGACCCACCACCGGGAAGTAAACCAGGAACCGCTTTCGCCGAAGTCGAACACGTTACCCACATGGCTATACAGAGGCACAAAAATAATATCGAGGCGTAAGATAGCTGATGGTTTTTTAATTTTACTTTTTATAATAGTTACAACAACAATAATGTATTTAATAAAGGCTAGAAGATCCCAATGATATCAATTTTAATGATGATAATTATTATTTGCAAACACCAACCACCATTCCCTGACTAGAAAAATTCGAATAGCCATGGGTCGAACACGGGACCTTGTGTTTGGAGCGCTATAACTAACCACTCCGCCACCACATTCTGTTTATTAGTTAGTATATCTGTGCAATTGGTCAGAATTCCAAAAATGGTCGTCTATATCTGCTATCCAGCATCTATACATCCGCTTTTCTTCTCCTTTGGTGTAAATATCCTTGTGCAAGTTTTAGCTGAACTACTTCCTCGTCGCTTCCTCTCTTACCTGTTTCCAATTGCTTGTAATTATATCAGTCATCCAATTATGCTTCGTCTTCCTTTTTACCTCTTCTATTCATTATCTCCATCTGTTTCCTTCAAGATAAGCTCTCATTTCTCGGAACGTGTCCAATCTAGTTAGCTTCTCTTATTTTATAGCTCTCATTACACTCTCTTTATCATTCGTTCCCTCCTCCTCAACTTATCGCACTTTTTTTATTCCACTTGAAATTTCAGTCCTCGCCGTAGCAGAGGCTACTAACCACCAGATAAATCTCCATCCCTTCGAAATATTCCTACTATTCTTACTATTTTCCTGTTCAAATTTTCATATTATAAACACATATAGAATATAATCTAGTATTTTACCTAATAAAGAATTTGCCAAAATCATTCCATAACGTTCCTGAAATTTCTCGTGATCGTAAGAATAGCTTTATAATAGTCCGCTTTTCTGGACTAACACCGTTGTCATTCATATTTACGGTGCGCTGTCTTTTAGGCTTATGCCTTATGCTCCTGCAATCCATGTATAATTACGTAGCACAAAGGAAGTGACGTTCTACCAGATCTTACCAGAAATCTAGAGACTAGCGAAACTACGAAATTCGATTCGAATCGGGAATAGGGAGTTGGATACGATTCGATAGTGGGGTCCAATTCGAATATTTCGAATAGCAGGAAAATTAATATAAATTATTAAATGGTTAAAGGTTAGTGATACTGAAATACCATACTCAAATCATGTTAAAAATCTCGGGGTTAATTTGGTCCCCAATCTATCTTGGGACAACCATGTGCTAGCCATATGTAACAAGGCCAACTCAATCCTCTATCAACTTAAACTCCATAAAAATTTCTTACCTTGTACTCGGAAGCAATTAATAACTACACTTATTTTCCCTCATTTTGACTACTGTTGCCTTGTATACAAAGATCTAACGGAACGGCTCAATATAAGGCTTCAATTGGCATTAAATATGTGTGTTAGGTTTGTTTTCGACCTTAAAAAAGATGAGCATATATCCCCTTTCTTTACCAGACTTGTATGGCTGAAGGTCAAATCTAGAAGGAAATTCATGCTCGGTTCATATTTGTATAGTATTTTTAAACATGAAGAACCTGGTTATTTAAGCCCGCACTTCTCTATTAATGAGAAAAAGTCCAATGTACAAACTAGACTGTCCGCTGAAACATAATTATATCCCAGCACCGAACTACTACTTTTCAAAAATCCTTCCGTGTTGCTGGGGCAAAGCTTTGGAATGGAATACCAAAGGATATAAAAAAATTCTAGCTCCTTATTTATTTAAAGAAAAAGATATCTTCACTATCTTCTTGCTTAAGATTAATTTTTTTTAAGAATGTATCCTCTTCTCTAATTTTATATCTACTCACTTTGTATACATGAGCTGTTGTTTCTTTAGTTTTTGTATGCTCTTAGTGGACAGTTATAGTCCAAGAACAATAAATATTTTCTTTATTTCTTCTAAATAAAAGTACAGAGGGGAATACATGAATTTCTACGCATACAAATATGTGAAATGGAATAAGGTTGCAAGAATAGGAAGGTTTGGAGATTGCAAATGGAAAAAACCTCTAAAGAGTAACAGGACACAGATGAAAGATATAGCAAACTAATGTGCCTGAAATATTTAACGAAGTCTAAAAATATTTTTGAATGTGATTTTATAAAAGATTTTACATTCGCTCCCGAGAAGTGGATTTTTCTCAATAGAGTGAGCTAATGAAAATGCACGATGAACAAGAATGCTGTATATATACGTTGGAGGAGCCAAAGACTCCGAAAAGACTTGTTCTAATAATGCTTGAAACTAAAACCAAATGGGAACACCATTTCGACCCTGATGGAAATATATAGGATCGTGATTTGAGATAAGCTAGCATTTCTCATTTTATCGTTAGACCCTGTTAAGATTCGGCGCATATCCGCGAAGGTCTTCCCAAGATTAATCTGAGAGAGCCCCTAAGAGATGTTGGTTGTATTTATTAGGGTTAGATGAAGCGATCTCATCTCATCTTATACATCTACGCAGTGGAATTTAAATTATTCTCAAAGTTTCATTCTTTTATTTGGAAAAAAAAATTGAAACCATCTCCTTTTTCCCCTGTTTATAGGTGGTAAGATCGCAGATTATTGGTTTAACTTTAGGTAATCGGAAGTGCGTTCTGGTGTCATTTTAGGGAAATTACAAACAGAGTGTCATTTTTATATGAAAGTCCATTAAAGGGAATTACATATTGTTTTTTGGACATAATAAATTTGTAAATAAAAAAGAATCGTACAAGTTCTTTCAGTAGTTAACTGTGCAAATCGGGTGACTACGTACGAGATTTTCAGATACTTTTTCGAGATATGGGTTACTTATATGAATACGAGATTTTCAGATACAGGTAATTAGGTTTAGGTTGCTTAAGGTATATTCCACGCGAGAACTAAATTTCTTTATTTTGCTCGAGTCTTTTCACCTGTAAATCTTTAACTGCTCCTATAGATAATGATCGTTTGCTCAGGTAGGAATATTTTTTGTAAATGAAAAGTCAAGAGAGCAAAGAGCGTGAATGTAGGTTCTCTGTGCGAAGGCAGGAGTTATATCATCATAGATATAGCGACATTTTTCGAATCAGCTGCTCCCCATTGTGAATTAAGTCGTCGGTAATGATAAGAACTTTTCATCGTTACAGAGTTTTTTCCACATAGATTTGATAGATTCAGAAAATGTTATCGAAAATCTGTCTTGTATGGGTTTCAGAACAAATTATTTCTATACCTGCAAATTAACACTGATATTTATTGCCAGAATGTCTTAATGCACTCGATACAGCATTGAAATGCAAACATGGTCAAACGTTGGGGATTTGCCTCTTACAACCTCCCTTGCTTACGCCATCCGGCCGCTATGGGATTTTTCGATATATTCACGATGGAATACGCACTTGTTAAAAATACCCACACAAATTTTCCCAGATATTTATTTTTTAATTTAATTTCGTCGCTAAAATAGTTTTACCACCTACATAAAATGTTTTCCTTTTTACTTATGATGCTGATAATTATTGCTGTATCAAATAAACGTATGATTTAGTGTTAAGTATGTGTTGTGTAGGTAAAAGTTTGCTCATGGGTTAAATTCGGACATCAAGCATGAATGAACCCCTTTGCCGACACCTTTCAAACGATTTCCATTGTATCTTTAACTTTTCACTCACAACCATTTGACCGGATTCTGTTAAATCCCTATGAAATCCACCCCCGAACTAGTAAGCGTTTCTGTCCGTCTCCAGCAGCTTGCCTTTTTTCCCAACCATTCCCTCAACTGCCATCCATAACTTGGCACGGTCTGCCGCCCCCTACCAATCCAGGGTCCTCGCCCCAATTCCCATTTTAAAAAGGGCCGATCCCTCCCTCCCTTCCACCCTCCTTTTTTTCACTCTCTCTGTATCCTCATAGCGGCGCACTGACGCAAGAATCCAACCTAAATGCAAGTTTCTTTTCTTCATTGTTGTCTACTCCACCTCCCACGCCCTCCAAGTCACTTTCCGGACTTTTTTTACGTTCCCATTGTTGCGCAAGGGATCAAACGCATTCTCTCTTTTTATCTACCAAGGTAACATATTGAGCTTCTTGGTAATGAAGTCGGTGGATGTAATTGCTTCTTATCTTCACCTCGTTCCCGCGAGGTGACCTGTTTACACTTGAAATGAGTGTTAAGGAGAGTCGAGATCGGCGTAGATTCCTCTAAGATTTAAACAAGCACATCTTGAATACGAATAAGCCCGAATTTTGAATTGGCCGCTTGGTATCAATGAGTATCATTGCCACCCCTGCTTTGCGCATAAATGATTTCGTGAGCATTATTTTACTATTATAATTTGTATCATTATTACATACGTTACAGATGAACTAATAGTCCGAGGATATCCTAATACTAATTAAAAATTGTTCCAATACTACACTTTACAATTATACCGATGATTTATTTAGGAAACTTTTAGTTCCATAAATCTTGATTGCTGAAACCTGTTTAAATACTTCATCTAATTTAACAAATTTGGCTGCCTCTATCTTTTCAGAAACAAGTGATTCACTTGCATCCGTCTGAAGCGAGCCCTAAATTAGAAGGTGAGATGTTAACAGTATCAAAGGGATTATATAGTGTTTGGCTGAATGTCTCGCAACAGCTACTTTCCTACATTGTGTACTTCAGAGATTCCCTCCTCCCTAAACAAGATTATATCTTGTTAATGGTTAATATCCCTCGATAAGATCTTGGTTTAGAGAACCTAATGTTTTTATTATATGATTCCAATTTAAATCACCAATATTTGTTAATAGTGAGGAATAAAAAAATTGACAATGGTATCGTTAAAATAATTCGTCATTCTCTTCAATCGAAAAGCAGTCTAATACATGGTGTACCTATACTTCATAGGTGCATTATACTTCATAGAAAATACTTCTTACACCTGTTTAGATATGGGCTTCCGACTTCCCCAAGGTTAGTGCCTACGGTAACGTATTCCCTCCTATATAACAAGAAACATACGCATTGCTTACTGCAATGTATCTCTTCCATTGATACATCTACATTCATTGCGTTCCCTCGGATGAATTCGTATTATTAATTTTAATGTCAGAAAAGGCATGAATATTACAAGTAAGGTATTCTGCTAAATTGTCCATTTGAAATGTTTTTGTATTCATATTCTGCTCTAGGTTTTAATATTCTAGAGATACTTTCTTTGCATCAGATAAAGATTATGTAAATTAATTTGCGGATACGTAAATATTTAGTCAAATGTAGAATAATGACGGAATTATTATACTTTTTCGGTAAAATTATGAGTCTTTAGTAAGAACAACGCCATTCTGTGAGGGAATTTCAATGCACGAAAAGAACGCTCAAATCATTAAAGCCATGTCGAAGACTGAATGTTCAAACATTTAAATTGCAATAAATACACTTGTATATTTTAGATCTACTACATTATTTGAGTACATCAGCGTTATAGGTTGATAAAAGTTTTTTCGATTGTTCATAACCACTCGAATTCAAATAAACCGTTGTACCAGTAGCACAGGAAGCATTACAGCAATGAATTAACAAAAGGAAATCACGGCTGAAAATCATCAAGAAATACGACAGGAAGTACGGAGAAAAGAAAAATTGTGGTAAACAATGGATAAGGAAAATCATGTTTTACGACTCCATGATTCGATAATGCGGATTCACGCATTATAATCTATAATCTTTACATGACAATTTCTGGGATTCCTATATTTCACTTGATTTGAGTTTGCATATCTTCCTTATATTTTTGCTTTGTTTTTGTACACTGCTGAAACGAAATAAATTTATTACCGCTATTATTAGTGATATTATACATGTCACTTTATGGATGACATATGTGTTAATGGGAAATGTTTTTTCTTAGCTTGAGATATCCTTGAACTGGTATTAGTTTTCCTATGTTATGCACTGGTATTCCACGGAGGAAAAACTCCGGATTTTCTCCTTTCCTCACCACTCCCTCTTCACTGTTGAAACGCAGGTTCGGTTTTTTTAAAACCAATTTATGACCGGAGGAGAAATCCGGATCAGCAGCGCGATAATTTGGCCTCCGGACAGAGAGCAATATCTCACTGGGAAGGAAACACCCATTGGGGGCAGGGGAGGGTGCAATAAACAAGCGAAATTCGCAAGGAGAGAAAGTGAAGGAGGCGTAGAAAGTGCAGGCGGAGATGACGAGAGCGAAAATGGATTTAGGAATAGAAGGTCGCAAGGGATTTGGAGAGCAACCCCAAAGGACGCACTTCCCTCCCCCGATCTTTACCTGCGCCCGAAGGGGCGTATTTGGGTCAACGGGGGAGTGGATGGGCGATGCACGAAAAATTCGCCCTTTCATCTTCCCTGTCCTTCCCACTTTCCCTCAGGAATCTACCCTCGCATCCAAAAGTCAACCTTTTTACGCCCCGCCCCCGCCAGCGGACAAAAAATATGCCTTTTGCCTTCTCACACCCCCGCAGCACTCCACAAAAGATCGTTTTTTTGACTCCGAGGAACATGTCATACGCCCCCACACTCTCCCAGGCCCTCTTCCCCATTCCCAATTCACTCTGCATTCCCTTCCTACGTGTGTATCCCATCCTATCTGACTTTCGTCCTTTTTCCGTTTCAATTCCCTCTTTCCTCTTACGATTCCGGCCCTTTGTTGCACCTTTTCCATTGGGATTTTCTGGTTTGACCGACACTCCATTTGGACGAAGTGGTTCTGCCAAAGAATCTTCTGTCATATTTTTTATTAAGAACTTTATTAATATAAACCGTTAGTACTTACAACCAGTTGACCAATCCCATGAGTTTGATATCATTCGCAAAATAATTTTAAATATTAATTTATTTGATTATATAGTACATATAAACATATATAACAATATACGCACATTCATACGCATATTGTCATATCTGTTTACTTTCATGTGTTTATATTCATAAGCATATTGCTAGAAAAGTGTTATGAATGTTTGATGTGCAACAATGAAAAACACAAGTTAAAGGAAGTAGCTTATCAGGGACATATGTATATCAATGAAGGTCCCAAGCGCAACAACCCCTATAGGCTTCAATAGGTTCAATCTGCATAAAGCGAAAAAATAATCCGCATTTCTGTTATTGTAATTTTTAACTTCAGTTTTTACTGAATATTAAAAATTTACTTTTAAAATACGCTTAATAAGGTTACAGCCTTACTGTTAATCCATTTTCGCTAAAAATATTATTCATTGTACATGTATTTAATTTAAACTTTAATGCTAATTCTGCTGCAATTATTTTCCGTCAAGAGCCATATAACTGATATATTATCTTAAATAGCAGTCTACAGCCTTTTATTCAATGCCTGATAACAAAAGGTTATTATTGTTCATTAGATTACGTGAAAAGTAAGCAGTGCATCGAACCCTAAGATTTCTCGTTTTGGTTTCCTGTCCGGTTTGATGAGAATACGAATTCTGCTCCGGTTTCTCAGCCCATTCTGCCAGTGTCGAACCGATTTAACCGGTTTTTTCTTCATTACGATACAATATCTTTCTGAAAGTTTGTTTTATTTTTTCTAGCATTTCTCTTTTAGATTAAACAAACAGTGCACAAATATTTACAGTAATACTTATAGATTGTTAAAAATAAGTCGTAGTTACTTATTTTAAGAAAATCTTCGTCCAGTCACACTCCAAAAAAATATATATTGTTGAGTTCCGAAAATCGGAACGGAATAAATTTCGGACGGTTTTCGGTTTCGGTCCGGATTCAAGAATGTCAAGGGAGCAACGCGTTCGACTTCGGTGAAAGCGGTACCGGGTTCGATTCCCGATGGGGGCCTACGTGCCAAATGACTTTAGCTGTCGTATCATTGTTAACAATACCACTACTATAATAATTTTCTTTCCGGTTAGGGTTTGGTTTTTACTCCGGCAAAAATAATGTTATTTTCGGTACAGGTTTTCAATTTGGTTCCGGTTCGATGCCCTAAAAGTAAGACGTTCAGATCGCGCCTAATGTTCCGTATGGTTAAACCAGGACTATACCTACCTAACATAATTTCTTCTTTCGTATTCTTGACGTCTTTTGTTTTCCATTTCCTCTTTTGCTCTCTACCCTCTCTTCATTCTCCTTCACCAGCTCTCCCTTCTCCAACTCCCTCTCTCCCCCCTTCGCCTTTTTTGTGCCAAAATTGTGTTTCGCGTCCGAAAAAAAGGCAGAAAGAACGAAGGGAAAAATCCCATTCTTTATTTTTTTAAAGGTCGTGTTATTCGTGAGAGAGTCAATTCGGAGGAGACCTTGAGAGAAAGGTTTTACGATTCGTAAATTTCGCCAACAGCCCTCGGAGGAGTGGAAAATGGGTCGCTCTTTTTCCGAACTTATCGCGTTTGAATGCCGTGTTTATTACACCGACGCTTTAGGGATTTTCGGGTAAAAAGATATGGCTCAGAGAAACAGTATGCTCATGGGCCACGACTGGTTAAAAAAACCATTCTCTTCGCGTTTTTGATTTTTCCAGGAGGTTTTTATGTGTCTTTTTTTTTGCTACCTTTTTTGCTCGCCGCTTACATGGGAATTCAATCGACGGCGCATGTATCCCTTCACGTCGGCCCCGGTATTGCCTATGTTGATCTTTGTGTGCTCACCCCGACCACAAATATGGCTAATGTTTTAGCAAATATTCTTATGGAACATAATGGCTGTCTTTTCTGACGCGGCGCAGAAGCTCTTACTTTCCCAGCTCTTTCCGAAAGAATGTTTGTGTACTTTAAGTTAGTAATCATTACCACCAGTCGTACTAAGAGTAATTAATGTTATCCTAACTAGATATTGTAATTGCTGCAAGTGCAGAGTTATTTTTTTAATATCAGCAAAGAGATGTTTTTGGTTGTTAGTACATATAAATTGTTTTATAGGGCCGTATTAAACATACTTGCAGCTGTTTATTTCAAGCTGCTCATCGCAAATAGGATCATCCATGATATGCAATTATCGAATTCTTTTCATACTGGGTTATTCTTTGTTTTAGTTAAGATATTTTTAGGACAGATTTCCACTTTTGATATGTTTTTAAGTAACAATTTACTTTTAAATGACTATACTACCAACAGAAGTAATGGCAGTTCTGCTCTCGGCAGAGGACTGTTGAATCCCCGTGTCGAGTATCTTCCATTTCTATCAATTTCCATAAAACTCGTTTTGTTTCTCTCGCAATTATAATCAATTTTATATCGAATTGAATTTGCACTGTATCTCGCTAATAAAGGATTGTAGCTAGCTATCTACCCCTTCTCCTTTATAACTCCTATATATTGTTTGCTTTTGTGAAATATTTGCGACATGATGATGGCGAAGTCACGCCGATACCGTTAGTATGTAGAATAAAAATTAAGTGGTAAAGTAATATTTACTTAAATCAAAATTACAAAATTAAATATCGAGCATCAAATTATTAGTGAAGATAGAGGAACGAACTGAACTGCTGGATATAGCACCCAAAGGTAGCACAAAGAAGGATATTCTCTTCAAATACTGCATAAATGATTTTTTTTATCTGGGCATTTACGGGTTAGTAACAGTTACAGGTGCTGCTGCTTCGTGCTGCCATCTCTTTCGCCTCTCAACATAATTATCAAGGGTCGCTAAAGGTTCGTTCCTTCAAGGTGACGGAAGCCTCAGTCCGCCAATAAGTACATTTATTATCTTAAAAATTTCAAATTGTTTCAATGGAATCTAATCACCCGCCATAATGCAAAACCATCAAAACATAATCGAAAATTTTAAGTAATCCTCTCTTGACGTATACCGTGATTCTGCAGCAGTTGAAGTCAAATTTTTAAGGAACGTTATAAATTTCGTGCCTCTCGGAGATGTGATTCCAACGATCACTCATTCCGCCGCTACATTTAAGCCTCTTGGCAGCAAGGCTGAGTTCACCTTTTCCCGAATGAAATACTTCTCTGTCATTTATCAGGAAAGAAATCCTTTATACCTGTGGCCTATCTTAGCGAGGACGGCATCGCCAGAATGAGGATGACCCTCTCTAAACCAGTTCTTCATAAAGTCGAAATCATATTTCTCCATAAAGGCACGCCATTTAGCGTGGAGAGTAGACAGAAAATTTTTTTAGTTTGTTAGGGTAGGAAATGCATTTGACCAGTAGATTTGCAACGTGGAAATAGCAAGAGCAATCAGAATCTGAACGCAGTCGCAGAAAGCGGGGTAAGATGGACACCGTCGTCAAATAAATTGTTGCATAACGTGTAATGATCGAAGTGAGAGACAAAAAACTATTTACTTACGATAAAACCATGTAACAATAGTATATATAAAAAACATTTAACGCAAGGTGAGAAGCACACCTGAGGATGTATGAAAGAACTTACTGGGTTATTCTTCATGAAGCTACTTGCAAATACTTTGTTATTAGAGATATATGTCTGATATGCAATGCTGATCACTATAACTGATCTCTTGGTTATCATGTATTATCATTATTTTATAATATGAATTAGTAGGTGAGACGGTTAAGTGCGATATCTAAGATTAATAACCAATTACAATTATAACCAATTATTATTATCTTCTGAAATAGTCTCATATTAGGTACAAGGAAACTGTCTCTGTAATTTAATATATCATCTTCCTTAAATACCAAGTTACCAGTGAGTCTGACATTCAATCTTACCTTACGGCACTTTTGCTTACCGGCTCTTTCTTGCTATATAAAATATTAAAGAGGACTAAATATATAATGAATATAATAAGTATAAATGGATTCATTTAACATTGGGGGTTAAACGTATTTGGAAATAACTATGGAAATTTTAAACACCTTATTCTCGTATCACTAAAATACTGTGCTACACAACTCATAAAGTAAAAAACAGGGAAGATTAAAAATCAACTACAGAGATGACGGAAGATGATACATATTCACTTTAATTTCCCATCCAACGTACAAGACACCTTTATGCAAATTTAAGAATCATTAATCGTTTTTACAACATTCTGAATTGAATTTCAAAGGAAATTTCTGCAAATAGAATGGTAAATTCACGAATAAAGATGTTACGCCAGTGTCAAAATCATAACGTTTGTTCATTGGAGTGTTGCGGAGTGGAAAACCTTTCGCATTGTCATGTAACCTTGTATGAAAAATGCGAATAATAAACACAGCTTATTTATTCCGAGTGAATGAAACGACCCTTGAGTTTAATTAGATAATCGTGCTTTTGTTCCGGAACTGAAGCAATTAATCAACCCAAAATCTCCGAGGGCATCGGAAAATACGGGAACTCGGGAAAATTTCTTTCATTATTCTCTCTAGGAATTTTAAAGACGCCATTTATATTACTTAGCGATATCCATCTGTCTCTCAAGTAGAGCGTGCGATTACGAAGGGACTGTGACGCAGTATTATGAGATTCCTCATCGGATCTGCTCTGATTGCCGCTCCTCGCCGACGGCTTTACTTTCCAAACAAACGGCGGGCGTTGAAATCTCCTGGGCCAGCGCGTCTGAGAGGGAAGCCACGCGCTTATCGAAAGTGTTGCCAAAAACAATGGAATCCATTGTCAGGAGAGCGACCGTGCATCACGTCCCTTCGTTCTATTTCGACGCCCCCAAATCCTTTCTCCACACCATAACAATCTCATTTTGGATTATTCCGCGCTTTCTTACACCACACCCGTTATGGCTATCCATCCTTTTACTCTCGATTGATCACGATTTCAACTAATTATCTCTTTGCGAATATATCTTCATCTAATCTTTTTTGACGCCTTCAGAAATAGGTATATACCAGTAGGTATTCATCTGAGAAAGGAAGATATATGATGAATGAACGTATCTCGAGTATTTTTGCCATATGTAGGAACTTTTAACATGGAGGTTTTCATATTTTCCTTTTCCACTGATGAATCACTGCTGCTACTGTGCTATTTACTTAATTTATCTACATTTGAATATTCTCATACGTCATTCGCTAGTTATGTATCACACTATATGTGTATTACATTGATCTCTTTATGAGAGCAAAGAATACGAATATACGTATCGTAAAACGTACTGTATAACTCAATTTTATCTTGAGCAGAGGAAATTTCGTATGAATTCCACCTTACACTGAAATATGTTATTATTTGTTCAATCAATACACTTATTAATTGTGTTCAGTATTTGAAATTACTAAGTTTGTCATGTCGCTACTGGCACTAGGTCGCAACTAGGTCGGCGAAATATTGCTTCACCCGGAGGGTCAAAATGTCCCTGTCGGCAACCCTAAGATTCTTGAGGGGTATGGGGCTAATGCATGAAATTGGAAGCCTAGCCATGAATATTTTAAACGGATCCAACCATTCGTCAACTGATGTTAAGTTTTAAAGGCAAATTGTGCTGGGCTTGATTGTAAGAATTGAATTAAATTCTACATTTAGCAACAAATACACAAAAATACTCAATTTATTACATCAATTTATCTGAGGGATTGGAAATGCACAAAGGAATGTGGCTGTTTTTTTTCCTCCGGAGAGGTTTTAGATAATGAAATACGACATTAAGAATAAAACCCTGAAAGTTAAGACATTTTTTTAAGGATGTCTCAAGTTTGGATATTGTCTTGTGAATTTCATTTGTGATGGGAATGCGAAAAAAAAACATTTTTTAAGTCCTGTACAAATATGCTTTCTCCAGAATTGATCGTATTTCATGCTGTAATTCTTCGGTGTAATTCCAAATTAATGCAGGCATTATTGAGTGCATAGCAAATGACGAGCGCTTTTGTTATTATGTATCATTCGTAAATTGCAATCAATCTTTTAAAATAGATATCATGAGATTAAGCATTACGAAACCACGTAGATTAAATTCATAAACCTTATTCATTTTTTATGATAATGATATTGAGCTAATGCTCCAAAAGGGTCCCAAAAGGGTCCCAAAACGGAAGCGAACAACCTCTAGCCTGAGGTGACCTTGGGAAATTTGAAAAACTCGGTAAAAATTTCATTTAGAGTAAAACCCAATTCCTTCTAGAAGGAAAAATAACCAACTACTTAAATTTATTTCAGCAAAGCGAAATATGACGCAAAAATGTCTGAATGGACAAGTTGATCAACGCGTGATACAGTTAAAGATGCATTCATCGCCGACAATAGTTTTAGGAATAATTTCTGGTCTTAAAATGCATTCCCTTTAACTGATATTAAATTATGTGCAACATGAGGTACTACTATATATTTGGACAGGAACTTATAAGAGCGGAATTTCTTAAGAGAATATCCGGTAGTTGAAATATTATTTTACCCTATTTTGACCACATCTAGAGTAAGCACAGAGTACGTATAGAACTCTGCCGACAAGTGTTGCATTCGTAAATTGAAAAAGAATTCTTGCATAGATCCGTTCTTTTACTGATTAGCTGGAACGAGGAAACGATAATCGTTACAAAAATGCTCTTTGAAACAGGAAGGGAATATTTAGAAAAAAGGAGATTAAAATTAATGTTAAACTTCATTATATAAATCACAGATAAATCGCTCCCGAAAAACGAATCACATATTTTTTGTCCATCCTAATACNAACGAGGAAACGGTAATCGTTACAAAAATGCTCTTTGAAACAGGAAGGGAATATTTAGAAAAAAGGAGATTAAAATTAATGTTAAACTTCATTATATAAATCACAGATAAATCGCTCCCGAAAAACGAATCACATATTTTTTGTCCATCCTAATACGTAAGTTGATCATCTGCTGCAATAAAATTTAGGTACATGAAATAAATACATAAATCGCCCGCTTCAACGATTCATATTTGCACCGCAAACGAAACGCGACAGTGATAGATCAAAGAAGTAGATTTATGTTGTATACACTCGATGCTTTCTGACAAAAGACGGCTACATACATAGGTAGCTGCAGATGTATGTTAATAGAGCCTCATTGTCATATTTTACTAATGAATGTTTTTTGTTTCTCATCGTCGTCCAATCAGTATCATTTTAACCTAAGTAGTTATGACAAGGTTATCTTATCTTATTAAATATATTTAAATTGTATAATGCTCTCAAATTTAATTTTAATCTATTCTTATTGCATTATACCATACTGTGTAAATTCATATACTCTCACAACAAAATAATAAATACATATGGGCAATGCTAATGAAAAAGATGCTCTCTGATATACGAACAAGAATCGTAATTCAGATTCCCATCGCTATCAAATCGTCTGGAAAAATGTACTCTGGCCCTTCGAAGGCGACGAGATATATTACAAGAAGCGATAATATAATTAGTCTCGGGCGCCCGATGCGAGCATCTCCGCCGACCTTTTTTACGAAATTTCGCACATTCCCTTCTCCGAATTATCGATGGCAAGTTTTCGGCCGCGACGAACAGAAGGCGTCGGAGAAAAAATTGCCTCCTTCGCCTTAATCTGATGCGGATTGCTCACAGCGTAGCATCATCATCTTCCCACTCTCCCGCGTACGTATCTGGACTCGGTACTGCCCTACATCCTCCTCCCCCTCTTCGAGAAACTCGCTATACATATGCCTCCGGTTCTCTAACCTCTCCCCCTCCCCGTCCCCTCCACCTTGCCCTCTCTTGTGCCCTCTGTCGTGACCTACTCGTGGAAATCTTCTTTCTTCTCCACGTGCTATGCTGTTTTTCGAAACATCCGCTACAGTGAGCGGCAAGGTGTCACAACACTTGAATGACCCATTTGTGCAGACGTTGGAGGGGGAAGTCGAATTTAAATGGCTCTCAATTATTGGAAAGGGGTGGGTGATCTGAATGATCCTCGACTGGAATGCGAGTACCGTTCGATAAGTGTCTCACGTTTGGCAAAGTGCGATCACTTTTTTCCGCGAAGGGATTACGAATTGCACGAGTTGCGTTTGAGGTCAATGAAGGTAATGCCGATTTTCGTCTGATGAAGGTACGAGATGTTTCCCTAAATAGTAAAAGACTACAGTAGTTCACCTGTGTGGTGTTCCTTTCGGAGGCTTTAAACCTCAAATCCTCCATCTTATTCAACCAATATCTCTGGAGAGCAAATGAGGATTAGCAGGCTAGATAAGGAGTAAAATAGTTGGCTTCTGCGTTTCTCAATGCACAAGAATGATACTAAAGGAAAACTTCCATTTAAGTGTAGCATCAAAACCCACTAATTATACTTTACAGTGCATACAATAGGTAGTGACAATGATGAATGCCATCACTCGGAGAAATTAACGCCTCAGGGATTTTCTTTCCATCACAATAGGATAGAGACTAAATGAAATTAAAAATACATTATTTAGTCATAACTAAACGAAAAAGATTCTAGCATATCAATATATGCTAGCAAGAGCAGTGGCTCCATAACTAGCACCATAAAGGATTTTTAATGGATTTTCTTTGAGCATAGCCGATGGATTAAGCCGTTAATTAATATGAGGATCTCCATAACGATAACAATAGTAATAACTTTGTCTAATTCTACGTAAAATATTTTATGGAGTAATAAGGATAGAGTTAACCAAGCTCTCAGATGTAAGGCGTGTTTTCTTATACTTCTTCTGGTACCACCTTCTCCCTTTACTTCTTCATTTTATGATTTCTTGGCTAAATTCGAACATTGAGTGTTTGTTAATGTATTTACACTCAAAAATATAATTACAGTCTTGTGGTTACATTGCGTATTTAAGTACCTTGTGCATGAACACAAAAAAGCAAAAAACAGGTAATTTGTTCGCAAAAAAAACGAAAATCGGATGCGTATGTATAATAAAACTACTATTTTATTGTAATAATACACTATTATACTTGTATAAATACACATGAGAGACCCATAAGAGTTTTAATGGAATCTTGGTAAACTTGATTAGCTTTTGTATGCCAATAAAAATTCAATTTTAGCTGGATATGTGCTTGCGGTACGCTAGATAGAAAAAGATTTATTTGGATAAATGTTGTAATCAAGTGTATATGACCATATTTACCCTCTATTATACGCAACGTAAAAGATGAAAAGATAAATGAGCGTCAAAGTGAACGAATTAGAAAAGAGGCAGTATTATTTGCAGGGGGCTGCATCTTCAGATCAAGAGGCACCACATCGCAATGAACGGAGGAACGTGCATAAGGCTTTTCACTATTACAATAATTATTGATATAGTTAATAGCATATTATAGCAGTAATCAAGAATGTTTTAAAATAGAGTAATTGCATACAAAGGAATTTTTTGGGATTTGAGATCAGCGAGTTTCTGCCTTTCTTGTGTACGATCTAGTATTTACTTGAAAATGTACTCGTCAAGTTAATAACTTTGCACCAAAATTAATTTTTAGACACCTTTAATTAATTTTTAGACACGTGTCATAGTTATATAAATTTATCTATACTTCCTTGGTACCCAGCAGAACTGTCAACGCTCAAAAGTTTTGGAACCTCCGTCCACATTAACGTAAAAAGTTAGCGTAACCTGCCCTCTAATTTAATTCGCAGAATCCGACCATCTTATTACACTTGACGCTTAAAGAGGAGAATCCATAAAGAGAATCTGATATAAAGGTGAGAAAGAGTGTTATCCTATGGGAAACATCAATCTGAAAAGGTGGAGATTTCAACGAGCGTAAGTTTCGAGAATCCCTCTTCGGATTGAATACTGTATGAGCGCTGCCATCTTCAGGGAAATGTCGGAACTAAACAGGTTGAGCGCATATGGCACCGCTTTCCCATTCCTCGTTTTCCTTTCTCCCGTTCTCTCCCATTCCTCTCTCCTTCACATTCCATTTCACGGTCTCTTCCCTCACCACTAAAACAACAAATTTCTCATCTGTTATCTGCCGAAAGAATTAGCTCTTACGGTTTATCGTGCAACGAACGTACATCTGCGGGCCGCACTCTCAGCGATCGATGCATTCAGGAACAGACGTCGGTGTTTTAGAAATTGAATATGCCATAGGTTGCTGAACTTTTTAATGTCAGATACAATTAATTATGTTAATTAAATAGATTCTGTGTTGAAAAATCTCGGGCGAAAAGTAGCTTAGAAAGAAATTTCCACACACGCATCATAACTTACGAGCTCCATCTAATAGAGCTGTTAAAAAAATTAACGAATAAGTGGAATAGTTTATTATCACCCATAACTTTTAAGCACGTATATAGTTTATAAGATTAATCGCATTCTAATAATCAAGATAAATACTAAATATAATAGCTTAAATTATTATTAATCTGAAATTAATCCTATTGATATAAAAAATATCTCGAAACTTCTTCTAAAATGAACGTCTTTCAGTAAATTTTCAAATAATGTTCGAAGGTTAACCTACGTTAACTAAATATGCACGAAGCGAAATATGAGAGCACCCTCTCACTCTTAGGCTTAAATAGATGGATCTAACGTTCAGAAAATATACCAATACCTTCAAAATAGCAATCGTTTGACACCCTTTGTAGACATTGTTTTTAATACTCCCCTAAATCTTTTATTTGTATACCTTAAAAATGGAATTGTCCGAACAAAGCTGATTGGATTTGATTGAGGAATACTAAATGTTTGGAAAGATTTATACCTATTCACTTTCTTACTACCCGCTCAATTCTCAAAAGGCAACGTAATGACGTTGCGTTCAGAGCCTACGAAAGATTAAATTTGGATCTATATGTCCTCATTCTGATGGAAGAGATATATCTTTCACATGATGTTACAATATGGGATCTGGAACGTGGTTTCGAAACTCTTCCTTGCCCGCGACCTACAATTTTGAAAATCAATCCAAGGTTTCCAAAATTAATTCGTCGCTAGGTGAGAAATCTCAAACAGTGAATTAATTATTTCATTAATGTGCCGTAAGCGTTCCCATAGTTCTTATTTGTGTGCAGTCAAAGAACACACTTTCTTCGAGGATGATGATTAAAAATTTGACAGCAGTTACTGATTGGTTTACCTATTTCATAGCTAAGTATGCCTTCTTTCTATACTAGAATACTCCTCCTTAGGGGTCCAAGCATCTGCAAATTTTTACATTGCCATTTCCCTAGGGCCTTCTTCAAAATTTTTGTGATGGTAAACATCGTATACTTTAACGCATATTGCCGTTCACTGATATGATTAAGATTCACCATCATTACGTATTTAAGTATAGTAATACCTCGAACTTTACGGCTCCAGACAATAAAGTGTTTGACCAAGTACTGAAACTCGTAATGATATTTTAGCTAATACAAGTATCAAATAAAGAGGAGACGTTTACGTACCATTCAATGTGCAATTGCGTTTAAAGACCAATATTATTAAATTTTATAACATTCTAACTATTAAATCAATGCTATATATATTTCAACACAAAGGCGATGAATTTTTGCGAAAAACGCTCGAAGATATAAAAAATTGCATACCCACGCACCTGTTGCATTCGGGGACTTAAACGTCTACTTCACCACTTGGAAGAGAAAGTTAAATTAATTCATGTTCGTTTTCTCCTAATGTCCTCAAAATAACTTTCAGTTGTACGAATGTTGAAATCAAATTTTGAATGTATACTGCTAAGACAGTTTAGAGCTTAACCTTTGATTTATAACATATTCACATCCCTTACGAAACAGGCAGCTGCCGATATGGAACGAATTACATTAAAAATAACTCATTCTACTTGGTGTCACATAGAACAGATTGGCACAGATATGGATATTTATTCACAGACTACCTCCGATTTACACAAATCCAATTTCCATCTAAATCAATAAGCTACATCAAACGGAAGAAATGTGAATTTTAATCTTCTTTGATTGCTAATAGAAAGGAAGCAAATATGCACTGATCCATTTGATCATAAAACAGTCAGTAACGTTTTATTGCCATTCAGAAGTAGAAACACCTAGTCCTCGTGTTAAGGAGGTCAAGAATAACTGTCACTCAAGATTATAGTCCTTATTTCTTCGTATAGGTCCTCTCAACACTTGCGGTTAATTTCGAAGTTAACTGCCTGTAGGCCTTTGCGTTGAAATTTTTTATTGAATGTATTTATCAATGATAACGTTTTCCAAGAAATGACATGTATGTGAAACAGCGACATCACAGGGACTCGAGCCTAGGTCTCCCATTTTCCGGGCAAGTATTCTAACCACTGAAATACCATGTTGCGTCTCTTCCACACTGTTTGGAAATGCTTTTGTGTGCAAGGCGAGCAGCCTACGCATTAGTGGCACAAACCGGCGCCAGATGGTCCTCACTGAGGCAGCCAGTACAGTGTGGAAGATACGTGGTATGGTAGTTCAGAGGTTAGAATACATTCGTAAGTGAATGAAATGAGCGTCATCTATAACACCGTGTATTCTTAAACCTACGATGAGCCCAAATCTAAGACGAAAACACGTTTTGGGAGAAGCTTAGGGGAATAATAACGCGATTGTTGACTATTCTTCATGATTATATTGGTGGCTAGATATTATTTCTTACTTAATAGCGTCTATGTCTTTTATTAACCCTTAAGTGAAAAAGGGACCATAAGAAGTGTGATTTTTAAAATAACGGAGATGGTTTTGGCCTTTACTTGGTGGTAAATCATAACGAAATATGATTGGAAAAACTTTAATAAATACTATACCACACAATTAATTGTGTGGTATAGTATTTATTAAAGTTTTTCCAATCATATTCAGTGTGATTTTTATTTATCGCAATCTACGCTAAAACATCTTTTACCTGTTACACGATAACACATTTTAGATCATGAATCGAAGATGTTTTTGAAAGCACTAAAAACGAAAAAATTGTACGCCTTAGACTCAAGAGTATAAGACCATTCATGTTATTTATATATTATTAATATTAAGCAGTCATTACCATTAGAATTAAGAGGAATTTATCATCCAATGTTTACCTACCTGCACATTTTCAATTAAAACAAATTACCAGCCGATTATAAGGAAAAGTATCATTTTTTGTGTTCCGCAGCGATCATTTTCTGAGAGCGAGCTTTGATTTCAATTCAAATTTACAATTATAGAAGGCTCATTCACTTCACTCCAATAATAGAGATGAGAAAATACTGTATAAACTTTTATGGCAATATCTTTTACTCTGCAGAGGAGCAAGCTTCCTTCTCATAAAATATCTCGTAAATACGGTTATTAATAGGAGGCACCACAGGGATTCTGTTCAGAGGCCTCTCCCGATACGTTATTTGCCTTGCAAGAGAAACCATTCCACTTCAATGGACACTTTCGTCGAAAACCTGAGCTTTGAATAGGAAAATAATTCCTCGCCTCGAGCAGGAGATTAAGTAAACAAACTCTAATTTGAAATGTAGATTTCTCTCTCGAGCTTACAGAAGCAAATCTCTTTCATAATGGCAATCAAAGAGGATCCCTTAAGACACTCGAGACCCATCAATTCAATTAGCAGAAACTTAATTTCGTTAAGACGCTGTCCAAACAGAGCGTGATACAAATAGTCGAAAATAAACGTCCGTCACGCGTGAGGGATATCATGACTTCATCCTCTGGAAATGTCTCGAACTCGTGCGAAAACACTGTGTGAAGGTGGATATATATTCTTTTTTTTTTTAGAGCAGAAGGAATCAGATGAATTCATTTAGAATAAGTGCTCCTGCTGCTATACCATGGTGCATAAAATATTTTGCACTTGTATTTTAGTGCAAGGTGGAAAAGAAAGTGTCTGTCGTTTGCTTTTGTTTCATACTTGATTCATACTTTGTTTCGTACTTGACAATCTTGACTTAGATAATACGAATGCTTCCGAGGTTAGAGTGGTGCTGAATGACACTCTTTGGGTTACTCCTCATTGAATGATACGAAAAGTGTTGTACATAGGGTATTGCGCTGCACATACGTGAAATTTTTCTACTATAATAATTTCGGCTCTTTGTCAGTGAGGAAAGGAGGGCAAAGTACCTCATTCTTCATCTTGCTTAATTATATCATACCCTATTTCTGTACCTGATGGTGGAGGGTTGAGGGTCCAACCAAGTTTCAGGCTGATGATTACTTCTGTTGTTGGTGTTGGTGCATGTTCTACATGCACGGTTTTCCTAGTATAGCCATTTCATAAAGATGTCTTAGGCATTCGGAACCACGGTTTAGCTTTTGTCTATATAACATCTGTTATGAAATCGTGTCGATTATTGTTATTGGCAGTTTACTGGTTGTATTGTTTTTTTAAGATAACAATTTCAGTCTTGGCACGAAGAAATTATCAGTTTCAAGGGTAGAGCTAATGTTGCAAATTTACACAGAATACTCTTTTAAATTTACGTGGGGCTATAACCGTTAAATGTCTCTCTGTTCGTCAGATAGATCAGTTATGTTCCAGTTACAAACTTTAGATATAAAAACTAAACACACTTTTCTTGGTACTTCTTATTGAATTAATGAAAATCATTCCTGAATATTATAAATGAATATAATGAAAATAATAATATTTTGCTCTTACAAGACTTACGAAATGTATCGAAAAAGCGAATACCCAGAAGAATAGTTATCGATTGCGAACTGACATTCACCTTGCGTCTCTGGGCGATGGGAGACTAACAGACTGACTTCGTAGATGTTAGAGAGTTGGCTGATGAAGTCTGATTGATTGGACACTTTTTAAGGAAAGAATCCCAGATATGGGCATTTTCATCACTCTAGTGTCAATGAAATTTGTTCTTTCGACTTAACTACTAGAAAGTAACGCCAAAGAAAGGCCCCTGATTTTTGAAAAATTATTAAGTGTGTAGAAAGGAAAAGCTGAGTTATGTCGTTCATAATTGCGTATCCTCCGCAGAAAAATGCTTTTGAAAGGTACACTGGATGAGGTGGCCACGGGAACAGATTTAGAAAACCCTCCTATAATTGCCAGTGGTATTTCAGATCTGCAACAATCACCAAGCAGAGAAGTGAACGCAGTAATCGAAAACAGCGTAAATAATTTTAAAATCCGATCCAAGGGACGCGTGCCGTGCGTGCGTTACCGACTGGCGCGCGAATACCTTAAAAAGGAATTACCAGAGCGACCGTGATTCCAGATTACATAACCAAATGGCAGGAGTCTCTTGGCAACCGTCTTCAGCGAAGTGCGATTAAAAAAAACACCGCTTCATTTAACACTTTCTCCAGCCGTCGGAAGGTCCGTCTTCACCTTCTGGGGAAGGCACCCCACCCTCCCCGGAGACCAACTCCCTCTGCTCCCCTTCACGTCCTCCCTTTCCCGTTCGATTTGCATCCCGATACACGCATCCGCATTCATAATCCACCGTCTTTCCATTTTTTCCAGCCTTCTTTTGTCTTCGCTACCTGTGGTGGTGCCCTCTCTCCTCCGACGATCGTAAACCAAGCTTAGGGAACGTTCGCCGCGTTGCATTGTGGGACACTACCTCCTTCGTTAGCTCGTCGCCGCGATGGGAGTCCCTCCGACCTCAAAACGCCGCTCCCTATGGATGCTCACGTATTCGCCGCACGGATTTTTACGACGACCCCCCTACAGAGGTCTCCGCTTCGACACCCAGTACCGGCAACAGCTGCGCCATTCCTCGGGTAACGGGGGCACGAAGGGTCGGAGGAAACATCGCGGGGTCGTTGGGATGTCTTCCTCTCGTTCGAATCTAGGGTTGCCAACTCTCAAAGATTTGATTTCTGGAGTTCTTTGACAGGAGGACCGCATTAGTGCTGTAATTCTGGTGCTTTTACAGGAGTTACTGGGATCTTCTCAGAGGCTCCATTTTAGGTGGCCACAGTATTGTCCAATTACAACAACCACTAATAATAAAATGTATTTAGTCATTCGATAACAGAAACTTTCATAGAATTAAGCAGTAAAAGCAAAAACTACTTAATTGAAATTTAATTTCGGTGTGCCGAAAATCCGTCCCAATTACGTAATCAAATGAATGAAGGAATAAAGTCTTGGACTTTTGAAAATCGGAAATTGACCATAATCTTATGAAAACTTAATATCGGCTCAATGGTTCAAAACAGCATATTTCTGAAAACGACAAAATATTTCATGGCTCTTGCTTTGATGTTCAAATCTAGCGTAAAATACTACAAAAGAACTGCTACCATCATTCGCCGGCATATTCGCGGAATGGGGTATCCACATAAAAGGAAACCATATGAAATTTTTTATTTTTCGTTAAAAACTGCTCCCGAGCAAATTTTGTTACAATTTGTCGATTTTTCTTAATATTTTGAGTTTTTCATGAATGACCCCCATTACGATCAATACCGATTACTGAGGACGTTACTTCATTTATATAAAGAATTTCAATTCTAGTTCTCGATATTTATTGTTTTTGATTAATCATTACGTATACAAATTCAAAAGATTAATCTCTCCCCAAAGCAACATGGAGTGACTCATGAGGGAGTGCTTAGGTTAGTAGCAAGGGAATTATGGAATAAATAAATATTTGGAAAGGGTTCCAAAATCATTATAAACATATAATCGAAAGTTAAATAAGATAATTACTAGAGAGTTTTGTGCAAAATCAGGTATCAGTAAATAAAAAATAAACAAAAAAGGATCGAAATAATTGCTAATTAAACAAATACGAATTAAAGAAACAGGTACACAACGGAAGACTTCTTTATAGTTATATATTGCTTTAGACTACTACATTATATAAATATTTTTTAATTAAAATTTTAATTTTTTACTGTCATTTTTAACTAAACAATAGTTTTGGATGATTTCTTGGTTTTCATTAATTATTACATTATACCACATAATAAATGAACTATAGGAAGGGCAATCGAAAAAAAATCAATTATCCCAGGATATTTGTCAGTTGGTTTCATAATAACGCTTAAACTTGAAATTGAACTATTCTAATTCATGCTTCAATCATATGGAAAGGTAAGTAGGATCCCGCCATTTATTGATTTCTTTCACTTCAATTATATGCAATTGTTAGCAAAATTTAATTCATTCAACTATTGAAATCAACTTGTTCCCGCTTGATGTAAAGACATTTCTTGTAAATGACAAACACTTAGTCATTCTCTCAATGATAATTTATTTGATAGCGGTTTTGCAACTGTTCCCGTGCCTTATTTATTTATCTCTGTTTAATTGCCTGAGGATGTGAGAATGCGTAGAAAGCAGTAGCAAACAAGATATTATTAAGGAATCTGGAATTAAGCCTTTCGTTGCATGAAGAATCCATGCTGAAGGTTTCCGGGAACGCAGCGTTGGTCATTTCGGGTGACGACATTTCCCCAACGATCCTGTTAGCTTCCTCAGGTCGGAAGTGGAGCCTACAGTATCGTTAGCGAAACATCGTCACCCGAAATGACCAACGCTGCGTTCCTTTAGCATATTATTAAGGGATTATAGTCGTTTACTTGCCTTGGAAATACTTGAATGTGCGAAAAAATTGTGACTTGCCTTTTTGCGAATTTACCACAATTAGGAATTTCCGGTATCCAACTGTCCATACGTTTCTCGCTTAAAAGCTGCTTTACAGCAAGAAATAGCACACATAATTTTCATGCCGCCGGACTTTCTAGCATTCATTCTGAGAAAGAGTACATAGTCGGGAGTTTTAGAGCTGTAACTTGCCGTTAAATGTAAATGCAGATTTGGGATGATTGATTAATGTAGCAGGTTAATCTTAACCCTGAGACTGGGATAACCGAAAAGCTGACGAAAGTGTTATTCATAGGGTCGTTGTGCTGCAATCTAGCGAACTAGATCCAAGCATTTTGCCTCTGTGGGGAAAGTAAGAACAGACTACCTAACTCCTTATCTTTCCCAGTAAGTCTCATTATCTCTCAAAAGCTTTTGGTATCTAATGGTGGAGGAATTGAGGATCCATGTAGCCTTCGTGATGATAAACATATTGAATTTATGGATAGACGAAATGAGGGAGAATTCCAAGCCAACTCTCAAGATCCGGAAGCCTTCCATTGAATCCTGGATGGTTGGCAACCATATTCTAACCCCTTCCGCACTCTTCCCCGCTCCTATAAGAGCCTCTTCCCCTATGCATCTTCTGCGGTATGCGAGGGCACAAACTAATCGCGGTAATAACGCTGGGTTTAGTGCCTCGCGCGTCCCTAAATGGCGACCCCGTGAGAGCGCACGGCGCTTTGTTACAGCTCTTCCTCGGATGAGCTCTATTCCTCGCTTTTGTGATTGCGCTCGGCGTTGCATTGTGACGGGGGAAGAGCCGGAAGACAAGTCTAAAGATGAGTGAAATACGCGCCGATAAAACAGCATTTCCCGCCTCCCTTTGCTTTTAGCGTAAAATATTCCTTCCTCCGAGGGCGTCACAATGCGATACGTGGGGGTATTTCTTTTACGCGAAAGGTGCTCAGGAACTCCTTTTCATAACCCTTGGCGTACGCGGTTTCACGCTTTCTTTTTCGGCGGGATCGTACCCTGAATCGTATTCTACTTTGGCGTCTTGCCTAATTAATTGCAATTCGGTACAGCGGTGCATTGTAAGGATATGCGCTCGATCTCAATGATCTTGCTTGTTTGTAAACTGTACATACAAGTGAATACATTGATATCAATCGTATCTTAAATTAATTTAACTATTTTCGTTCGTTCGATTATAACACCTTTCTGATGAATATGTAGTTTTCTAACTCTAAATTGACTAAGATTATGTGAGAGTACGTTTTGGTAATATCGTAAGTGTCCGGTGATTCTTATAATGATCATTATTGAATACCTCAAATAATCAACAAATTTAGGGTTACTCTCATAACGTGTGTTTGTTTGGAAGGGCGAATGTCTTCAAAACTTCCATATAAATTTCCGAAGACATCTACAATATCTTGCGATATTCAATTAAAGTCGCTCCTTTGGTTATTTTACCAAGAAGCCGAGGGGTTGCTTTTCGGTTGAACCAACCTCTATATCTGCATTTACTAAAATACATTGATGGCGGTAAGTATATGTGTGTTATTTATTAGATAAACATAATTCCTTTGCATGTTATGGCATATTGTTTGCAGGATGGTTGCATATTTTAATAGAATACTCCTATAATCTAAGTACCTCCTTTACTTTTCTATCCGATCTTATAGGAGAATGTATAATATAGGAGGTGGTACATATTATTCACAAGTTTACCGAGCCATTTCATCTGTTTTCTACCAGTAATACCTATTCAATAATGATATTTATCATTATTTAACCTATTTATGCTTATAGCTATTTAAATAACGAAGGACTTAAGCTGAAACTTACTTTTCTCAAAGTATTTACTGAGACCTAGAACGACACTTCCTTCTCTCAAATTGTCAAGTATGAGTTATATCTGATACTAAAATGCCGTACGTATTCCATGACTCTGACTTTTACAAATCGATTTTCCGCGAAAATCAAAGTAATTGACCTACAATTCTCAAATGAGTACCGTTTTTGGAAAATGAGCACGTAGTCATGCTCTTATCTCAGATTGTATCAGCGATTGCTAGGAAGCACCACTCACATAATGTGCAGCTTTTCAAGCTCGGTCCTTGGTCTTCAGAAACCTCAAGAATATGTAAATTGCTGTAATTATCGAGACTTTTCGATGAAATCCTTATCACGATTGCTTGGTAAACCATAAATAAGCTTGATGAGGCTCGTATTACATGATTATCTTATGGCTCCAGCCGTTCATAAATGTCAACAATTACTGATGTTATTTCTCATCGTCGATGCTAAAATCAGATGATGAATCGAGCTCCCTTAGAGACGTATCTTACAACCCATATCGAATGCTTGATTAGATTCGTTACTGATTAAATTATTAATGATTATCACAAATATAATCTCGAATTGCATTGATGCCAGGATGTTCTTCATTCTGCTTTTCTTGCGATAAAATGTGAAAGGTTCGTGGCTTTCAGATGGAGCAAATTTTGAGAAGAATCACAAAATATTATAGCTATTTTATAAAAAAATGAATATTTTTAATACTAAAGTAGTTGTAAAAGTATACAATCGGAGAATTTTGTTTGCTAGTTTATCCATTTATCCTTGATGGATATCCGCAGTATTATATCTGATGTACTTAGATCGATGGAAGCCTATTTATCTAAGGGCAAAGGGTTGCATTTCCTCCTTCAATATCTTTTACCACGCTGTCAATAGATATGTTATCCCACACTGCTTCAATGTCTAATACAAGTTATCGTCAAGGACAGCTAATGGTGCTTTTTAAAAGAGAGAAGAGATGTTGACCGTATCGCGCATTAGAAGCAATAGCTTGGAATAACAGATTTCCCGCCGATGGAGCAGGTTCAAAGAGAACTGCTACGTTCCTTTTATAATCTTGATTTTATCATTTTCACTGATTTGATGAGGTTTTAATAAGCACCGGCTTTAGATGGTGAGTCAGTCGCAAATTAGAGGAAGTTCGGCGAATGCTGTTTATGGAAAATATAGCGCTCTATTTTCTCAACATTTTAAAGCTCACAGCAGTGTCATCTGTTAGGGTATATATTAAAATAATGTGAAACCTTAGGCAATCCAAAAGCATAAAATGCCCTTAAAGTAGCGAATTAGTCCTTCCCTAGTCTTCTAAAGAGAGGAAAAATGATGTTTCCATGACATTTAGAGTGGTATTTTCTCTTCTACCCAATTTTTATCTGAAAAATTTAATATTACAGTAATAAATATAGTAACGAACTAGGAAGAGAGTTAATGATTAAACAAATTAAAATTGATATCGGTCATTTAGGGTGACGACATTTCCCCAACGATCCTGTTAGCTTCCTCAGGTCGGAAGTGGAGCCTACAGTATTGTTAGCGAAACATCGTCACCCGAAATGACCAACGCTGCGTTCCTTTAGCATATTATTAAGGGATTATAGTCGTTTACTTGCCTTGGAAATACTTGAATGTGCGAAAAAATTGTGACTTGCCTTTTTGCGAATTTACCACAATTAGGAATTTCCGGTATCCAACTGTTCATACGTTTCTCGCTTAAAAGCTGCTTTACAGCAAGAAATAGCACACATAATTTTCATGCCGCCGGACTTTCTAGCATTCATTCTGAGAAAGAGTACATAGTCGGGAGTTTTAGAGCTGTAACTTGCCGTTAAATGTAAATGCAGATTTGGGATGATTGATTAATGTAGCAGGTTAATCTTAACCCTGAGACTGGGATAACCGAAAAGCTGACGAAAGTGTTATTCATAGGGTCGTTGTGCTGCAATCTAGCGAACTAGATCCAAGCATTTTGCCTCTGTGGGGAAAGTAAGAACAGACTACCTAACTCCTTATCTTTCCCAGTAAGCCTCATTATCTCTCAAAAGCTTTTGGTATCTAATGGTGGAGGAATTGAGGATCCATGTAGCCTTCGTGATGATAAACATATTGAATTTATGGATAGACGAAATGAGGGAGAATTCCAAGCCAACTCTCAAGATCCGGAAGCCTTCCATTGAATCCTGGATGGTTGGCAACCATATTCTAACCCCTTCCGCACTCTTCCCCGCTCCTATAAGAGCCTCTTCCCCTATGCATCNTTAAAAAGTGCTACGATAGAAAAGCAAACGTTACGCTCCCAGAAGTAGGATGGGAATCTTATTGAAAGAAAGGAAATTGTAGGCTGCGATTGCTTGATAAAATCATAGAAAATGCGTTTGTGGAAGACGTAATCGGTTTTATACGAATCCCCTGCTACTTTGGCCGATCCGAAAATGTGCGAAATAGATGCGAGAACAAGTCGTTTCATGGACTCATTCTTTCCGTGAACTGTACTCGACAACAATAAGAGAAAGAGATGACTCGAATGCTTAGTGTTTATACCTTCTGCCACACACAGAAAGGCGGCTTGCAGGGTGTTTATGTAATAGTAGTTGTAGATGAAAATAAAAATTCTTTAATCATCGCAGAGAGTATGTTCGGCAGGAGGTGGGCGGAAACGGAGGTCTCAGGCCAGCCCTGATTCTAAATCTGTGAAACTTATTTTAAAAGATGTAGGACTATTCAAAAAACAAAACCTTACTTCTCCATTTCCCTCTGGATAAAACTACTTCTCTGAACTTTCTCTGCCACACCAATTGTGTTTATCACCGGCTCCCCAACGAACTACTTGAGAGAAGCCAACAACTAAATCGTTCATTAAGACATCGCGAATTGCCTCTTCTCACTGAATATATAATTATTTTCTGGAAGGAATCGGAAAGATCATGAAAATTTCATTCTACAAACAGGAAAAATATATTTTCTGGCATACCAATTGAAACCAAGTCTCCAAAAGAAATGTTTGGAACTTGAAATATTTCCACACCTTTCATTAAGAAACTAAATGCGGATTCCTAGGAATCGTCTAGAAATATATTCACCATATTTGCGGCTAAGTGGAAAACAAAAGGAAATTAGTAACAAAGAGGAACAGCTGGTTTAATTTTAGATTATGTAATCCAACTTTTCATACCTGTTATTCCTTGGGATTCGGCTTTTTCGTGCTAAATAAAACCCTTTTCCTTAATACACTTCCTTATTGAACACTTGAATTGTTATCCACATCTAAGAATCCCCATGGTGATCGTAACTATTAACTATATGTTGAATCTCTTCACACTTTAAAAGAATATCGCTATTAACATACGTAGCGCAAACTAAAGCCATTCCTTTCGGAAAAAATCATCATTTTCTTCAAACGTTTAAGTTGAACCATTTTCCGGAGCAGCTGATCACATTATTTTGAGAAACTGACTTATTGCGGAATATTAATCGGATGACTCACTTAGATAATGAGGGTGACATTTAATTTCGTGTCGGAGACACCGTGAAGAACAGAAATCTATGATTGTAAATAGTGTATCAAAAATTAAAACAACAATTTTCTTTTTTATGAACCGTCAGCTGTTCGAAATATAAAAAATATAAATATCTTCGGTTCCGAATGCCACGTAAAGAAGAAAAGTTATTCTATATGTGGAGTGTTCACCGACGGTAAAACTATCGGGTAGTTGGATTGATATAAATGTATTCTAAGTGGTTTCGTAAACCACTTGAGCTCACATTTTAATAATTTTCCATGGCATATTCCAACGAAACATTTACGAAACTCTTGAGTCATTCGACGACCTTTCAACCGTCGAATTTTCAAAATGTATTCTTACGGCATATATCTTGTCAAACACCCCTTTGCTACCTACTGGCGATTCCTCGGGGAGTACCATAGGCGACGCAATTCGTACCGCTCTCTTTATTCCATTCGTTTCGGTACTTGAACCGTTCGTGCGAATGTGGGGCAGTTGATTTGCAATTCTGTCTCCAATCCTTAATGCCAATTGGTCATAGTTCCCTCTTCTCCTCATTCTCTCCATCGACTCTTACTTATAATATTCAGGTCCCACTCTAACTTCTTTGAATGCTGGATCAAGGTGGGTCACATAGACGGTCACCAGGTAGCAAACGGCTTCCTGTACGGCTCAATGGTTACTTCACGTACGTATTAAGGTCCCAATATGTACCGGATTTTATAAATACTATAGCATGCTGGTTCTGCGCAATTTTATCCGGATCGGTAATTTTCAATGTCCTAGCGGCCAATTCCAAAATGTTTTCAATTCTAATGACAATTGGCTCCTCGTGTAAGAGTGAATAGTATTCAGCATTTTATAACTTAAATATTGTTAGTTTATGATTCACCATGACCCAGAGTCATGTGTTTCTCGCCCTTCTATTTCCAGTATTTCTATCGTTTTTTTCAAGATTTAGAGTTGATTTGAATCGAAGTACTTCCATATGCTAAGCAAAAACTGATTTTCAGTAATACATATATCACGCATGGTTTATCCTTAGCAAAAACATCAACACGGATCTTCTTTGTCGTATAGTTCAAGATTTTTCTAGGCATCATATGGATACATAATCTTCAATATGCCACAGTAGCAAAGAACAGTAATTCCATTGTGGTTACCTTATTATTTAAGTCATGAGTAGTTTCCGATTCAACGATAGTCACTTTTGTCGATGAAGAGAACTTTCGACAAACTATGGACGAGAGGATTAACATACAAATTCGCTCAACTAAGCGTACCGAACTACCTCAGCAAATTGATAGTCCACATCCTGGAGAAAAGGTCCTTCATTGCTCAAGTCAACGACGAACAGTCGAAAGTACTGCCTGTCAAAGCGGTAGTGCCACAAGGAGCAATGCTTTTCGCAACACTATTCAGTATACAGGGAAAACGAGTGAGGGTGAAGTAGTGCAAGATGGTGCGCACCCTGGAAAAATCCCAGTATTCTATATATTAGGAGAAAACCCACTAAAGAATCCCACCCACCCCACCACTATTCAGTATATTTACATTCGACACACCGCCTCATTCCCAAACTACTCTATTCTTCTTCGCTGACAATTCCACAGTCGCCAGTAGCTTAAAAACAGCAGATAAATATAAGATCGTTCTAAATCCTCAATATTACACATGTATGCTCTTCGATAGGAACAACAGGTAAAATACTTTAAAGCCTTCGAATTAAAGGGAGAATTCATCCCTAAAAAGACGTCTGAGAATGTTTTAAGCGTGGTTAAATCGTAATTTAATATTTAGTCACAATTTAACGCGGAAGAACAATATTGAAAGCAACATTAAAAAAAACAACGAAAAAATTGCCCTATCCGGAATCCTATTGAGCAGATCTTAGGCAACCATGAACACTAAACTCCTAACATACTTAACTATAATCCGACAGATACTCACTTACGCATCACCCAGCTGGAATTATACATACAAATCCTACCTACAGAGGCTGTATAGGTTCGAAAAAAACCATTAAAGGGACATTTAACGTTTCATATCACACTAGTACTTCCGAGATATACCACGAAAAAATGCTTTCCATCAGGAAGTTAATTCTATTCATTGTTCGTCATTAACGTAGTGAATACTTTTTGAAGTTAGAAAAATGGATAAACGATTTTGTTTATTTTTGCGAGAGTTAGGCAAAAATTTGTGTAAAATATCTTCCTTAATGCGAGACATGCAATTTTTCAAGAATTGAGTTGAAAATGGGTCAACTAATCCTTAAGATGCTCCTAGACATAGAGTGAGAATCAGAGAAAGAAAGAACATTTAAAAATTAGATAAGCTATAAAATAAACTCATGGTTCACGTGCTTCATTTAAGAGAAAGAAATTTAGGGAAAAAAGTCTGCTTCGATATTGCCTTCTTACATTAAGATCCCAATGTCTTGGCAATCTCTTCTTAAAAAATTGAAGATGAGATTGTTCTGTCACGGTAGCTCAACCGCAGAATCGCAATAGCCAGCTACGGCAGAAATTTACTCCTTCCTTTTATTCATTGAAAAATTAGGTAAAATGTAAACTATAAACTTAGATATTGAGGATATTTGGAAGAAATTTTGTTATTATCCGTTCGGCTCTAATGGATCAGAATTAGCGGAAAAGATGCGGGGAATAGGTTCTTGGACTAGTAATTTCCTAAATTAATTTTCCCTCCAAGGATACGCAGCAGTAACCGACTGGAGGAAACAGAGAGAACGGTGCATGCACCTCCTGCCACCCGCCGAAAGACGGGTAGAGGGGTATATATGTAGATGTGCGATATAACGTTCCGTATCTGGAACGATGTTCTACATATCTCACCTCGCTCATCCACTTCGAAACGCCACCGTTTTGTCCTCCGGCTGTAAAATCCGATCTCCTTTACCCACAATCCTCTCTTGTACCTTAGACCGCCGAACACTCCGAATTAATTCGCCGTGAAGCGATTTCGTGCTCTGCCACTCCAAGTCAAGGGTCGAGAGGGTTAAAGGGTTTGCTGGGAGGAAAAAATGGGGCCTTGGAGAGACTGGGGCCACTCGTGAATGGGCACGTTCTGCGATAGATCTGCTTAGGCAAAGGAGATGCAGAGGCGCATAATTCTCTAAGCGGAGACTAGTTGATCGTTTATCGGGTATCCAGGTGATGGTTGACATGCCGGCGTCCATTGTTGAAAGGGAGGAGCGATTGGATACGCTTCCGAGGTGAACGAGAAAGATCCTTATGCCGGAGTGATACCGGAGTTTCTCACGCGATGGAAGTCTTGGCGACAGTTATTCCAGCGCCGAGGGGACAGCCACCGTCTCTCCTTATACGTCTTGTCCTATCTTCATTCTCGTATCTCCATCGCATCGGAATCTCTTGTCCTCTTTCGATGCTTCGCTCATTTTAATTTCCCGTCTCCTTTTCTTCCTGCTTCCCCGATTCGCTGACTCTCGCAAGCGTATTTCATTTGGAGCCATTTAAAGTTTGAAGTTTACCGAAGTTTTCATAATGAATGAGTTGATATTTTTAAAATATGAGTCAAGAAAGGTGAAATAATATGGAACGGTATCTTGACTGGTTAACTGGGTAGAGTGAAGTGATCTACGAAAATTTTGTACTTGCTTTGGATGTACATACATAGGATGAAAAATAAACATGTATACCTCATGCTTCTATGCCTCGATGAATGGAATAATTTTTATTTGTCTTTTGGTACAGGATGGAAAAAATATCATAGATTGACTTCAGATGCTGTCTTTCTCATTGCAATGATAATATGAAAGTAAGACTCCCGGATAGTCACTCCTCATCTTGACAAGTAAGTTTCATTCCGTCTCCAAACCTATTTTTATGTAATGGTATTGAACGGTCCAAGAGACGACCTCGCACTCATCGTCTATTGATAAATAACTGTTAGTTACCTAAAACATCCCTGAAATTTCTCTTCGCCTCTTAAGTTCGATCTTTTTTAAGAAACTGGCCGTTTAGTTCATTATTATGCAAATGTTCTTCTTCCTTTTCCATATATATAAATCTTATGACTGTCTGACAAAGTGCTAACAAGAATCTGCGATCTCCAAGAATCTTTAGCAGCCTAAGTAATATCTGGACAATTTTTGAAGTCACCAAATATGCTTTAGCACGTTCACATTCTTTAAGGTACGTTTGATTCATCTATATATTTTGGGAAATATTATGTCGATATTTATTACAAAATCACTAAGTAGATTACAAGATGGGGTATAGTACAGGAAATTTATCCCTATCGCGATCTTAAATTCAATTCCTGCCCCAAATTTCATTTGTTTCCTATCAAAGCTACCTTTCTTTCTTTATAAAGTTCGCTTTTAGTAATTTGGTCATTTTTAGCCTTTGATATTTAATCTTGAATATTTTTCTTTAAATTTCTCAATTTCTGATTTTGCAAGTTAGGCTGTTATTCACACCGAAACATTCCTGTTCAATTTAAGGCTTTGTTTTATAGATTAGTTGATCTATATTATATTCAAAAGCTATCATGAGATGGGGCACTAGGACCCCACTTTATAGAAAATTTATCCTAGATCTAGAATTCTAATACTAATATAAAATCGTTTAGTTCCTTCTCTGTTTATGAAAATAGGGAAACTATACGAAAAACTTATTTCATGTTTATTATAACAGAACTGAAATAGATAGCCCATCACTTAAATTCTAAGAGGATCGTGATCACAATCGTGTCCTTGATATTCATAAAGGGTGGGCATATACAGGGGCGGATGTATTATTTGGTGCAATAGGCGCTAGCTGAGGGCTTCAAGAAGACTGTTCTAATGAATTATCAAATACAAATTGGTCTGGTTTTACGCTTCAATAAAAAAATTTATATTTGTTAAGCCTATATAATACTTGTATAGAATATATTACATTGTTTATGTCACTATATAATGTAAAGTCTATCCATCATTCTTTGTAATTTATAGAAATGTTATGTATTGTAATTCACAACTTGTTTATTCCTGCCGTATTGAATTGTCTGAGGCTTGTTTGAGATACATGTTAGTCTATTTTACGAAATAATTCGTATTTTTACTCATAATTCCTTGTAGAGGCTTCAATTTGATCTATGTGCTTAGGGCATCTGATAGAGTATATCTGCCCCGGAGCATATAAGCCTTTCTCCACCCCTCGAATACGACGCTGCTTTGACCTTGTATTGTTTCCTACCATAAATATTCACTGACAATATTATCACTGTCTCAATATGCAAACATGTAGAAGTATAACATATATTTAGCTAATGACTTAAGAAATGCAATTTTTTCTTCAGAATAAATTCTGAGCTATCAATAACTAATAACAATTTTAGACTTTTTTTAAAAATAATTCCATGGAATCATCTCCGTAGAAATAAGGAGGATATTAACTCCACATGAACAAAACGGTTGACAATAGAACTAGCACTGATATTCTTATACCAATACTGCAAATGAAAGTAACTTTGGTGGAGTGTGCGCTCATTTGAATGACTTTTAGCGTTACCTCAGAATTATTTATAAATCCATTTGCTAGAATAAACAACAAATCACGAATCTTTCGAAATCGAAGGTTTTATATCATAACTGGTTTTCCTCTCTACTAATTGGTGCTGGCGAATGGTGCCCGACGTTTCATATCCACGAGTATATTTAAGACACAGATTTCTTCGTTTCTTTTTTGGTGGAGACTGGCATGAACCACGGAGGAATAATAAATCGGCCGAGGAGATGTTTTACGTCGATGAGGAAAGGCCTTACAGGGCACTAAAACGGAATGCAAATGCCTCTCTCGACGCCTTTTCCCAGAGGTCTATTTTCGAACGTGACTTAATTACTCGCGCAAAAGGAAAACAGGAAAAGGGAAGAAGATAATTAAGAGAATGCTCTTTAAGTTTTCGGGCGCTGTGCGTTTCTCGCTTCTTCCCATTCCACGACTCACACCCATTTCCCCTTTGAAACTTCTCTCAACCACTCCTTCCACATCCTAAACTCCTTGGTCTGTTCCTTTCGTCAATACTCTCACAAGACAGACCCGTGATTCTCAACTGGTCAACCATGCGTAAGGTATTGGTGGACCGAGTAATACGAGGGTTATATGAAATTATATAATTATATGTTAGTATAACATTAATATGAAACCCTCGTATCTTAGGGTTTTATTATAATAACATAAAACCTTCAGTTACGAGGGTTTTATATTATTCAAATTTTGTATCAATTGCTCGCTTACCTGGTGGGATTTTGCTGTTTGATGTGAGTTATTAATAATTACATGTTTGGTATGTTTTCTTTTTGGTTCATAAATAAGGAGAACAAAAATAACGCTTTTCTCTAACTTTTGCAGCGATTGGTAATTATGTCATAACATTATATATCTTTAAACTTATTTTTTTTAACTCGTAATTTTCGCCGCATTTCGGCACCAGTGTCTTTACTGCACTGATTTAAACTGTTTTAATAGATACCTGATAACTGAAAGCAAGGCATAAAAATCTCTTTCTTTCAACGCATTATATTTTTAATGCCCAGAAGACTTTGCGATTAATATCAATGCCGCCCTTAATGAAGTATCTGAGTTACTGCATAACTTTACGTTATGCAATGCCTTACATTAGGCGTTATAACATGCGGGACATCGTCTTCAGATGGCGAGCAAACACCGAAAGAGCGCAGCATAGTTTTTATTGTGTAACATAAACAAATTTTTAGGTTTGACCTCATTGACAAGCCAGGAAAGAAGTGCAAGGCGCATGGAGAGGTGAACCCGAATAATGGGAATGCAACTACGAATGCGTACCTTGCATTCCATCGTAAGATGTATGATAAGGGGTGTGAATACACTAAACTTCCTAATTCAATATACTATTCGGGTGCCTTATGCTATCTGGACAATGCCATTATATTTTCCTATTAGCATAAGTAGCAATGTGATTATTTAAATATATGAATACATCTAGAGCCTGAATAGAATCCTGAATAAAAGCAGAGTCAAAGAGAGTCATTTAAAATGTAATCAACTCTCATTCGTGGTATCCTTCGGCTATGGGGAATGCTCAGATGAAAGGTTCTACTAGCACGATTTTTCTATTATTGATCCCCGATAATTTTCATGCATTGTTTCCAAGGGAAGTTGGGCAAAATTAGTATTCATTTTGTGGCTATGGTGAGCAATCTTAGTCGATCTACGCATTATTTGAGGATGAAGGTATTATGACTGATTGCACCGAACAAATCCACGCGTTTGTTATTAAATCTTTTCAACACCCAAGTTACACACACCTCCCTCCCATCTCCTCCCCATTCCTCATCCAACCCACCCCTGTTTCCCTCTCCCTCGCCCTCATCCAGGTCATTCACGTGTAGAAGTGAGTCCACACCAGCGGCATCCGTCTTCGTTTGCGAACCCATTCTCCAATATTTGAAAGCCGACAGAACGCGTGTTTGTCGAGCTTAAGGATAGAAGCGAACGTTCGGAGAGAAAGAGAGTTCCCAGACGGGAAAACGGAGGGAGAAAGAAAGGAAAAAAGGAAGGCGAAATATGGGCTCTCGGAGAAGGAAACGGGTCTATGGCGGAAAGGGTTAAGAGGGAGAGTGCGGTTTAAATATTTAACCGTATCAGGAGTCCGGAGGGGAAGCGCATGCCATATGTGGGAGGTTGGGAAGGGAAGTGAGGGAGCGATAAAAAAGATAGGGATTTATTTGAATATCTAAAGGTCGTCCCTTTCCATCGTAAAGAGTTCGGTTATCGACGCAATGTATATGCGTGTCGGGATGGAAAAAATACAAAGGCGAGGCGAGAGGGTTACATTTGCCTAATTTGGCGTGACCGAGGATTGAGTGGGGGGCCAGAGGAAGGGAAGACCTGATGGGGCTAATGGGGGGAGGCCCGGGGGGTCGTGGGGAAGTAGAATAATGCTTGGAATTGTAACTCCTTGTCACCGAGTTGTTTGTCGAAAGCTCCGTGATGAGCGACAAAGGCGGGGAGGTCGCCTCATGGTCTTGCCAAAGGGTTCTGCGGAGGGACATCCGACGATGAAGGTCCCCTCAAGTCCTCGAAACTGGATTGAGTGCGATGAATGGAAAGCAGGTGTAATAACTCTTCAAAAGGGAATATGTCCTATGATCTGCAGCCCGTCAGAGCTCTGCTGGGTTGACCGTCGGTGGCCGCTCTCTGCAACGGTTATTGTAGGGATTATCGCAGATTGTTTTTTCGGATGTTTAGCCTTTCATAGTCACCCTTAAAACAAATTTTCGACCTTGGCGGTGTAAGGAGTCAAGGTAGAAGAAACCTACAGCTTTTTTCGGTTGGTTCTATGTGATCTTTTTGTCACTTCCTGAGACAAATGCACGCATATGAATTATTAAATTTCTTATGTATATTTTGGCAAGTTAAGATAATATGGAAAAAATTGTCGGTTCTCAAAGCGATCTAATTCTTTTTCCTTCCAACTATTTCGATGATGAAGTATTTAGATATAAGCAGTAAACCACTCAAGTTCGGGCTGATGGTTTCATAGGCAACGTACCGTCTTATAACGAAAAAATATTCTTCACCCCTGGGTAAGGATTTTTAAATTTGCTTTGGACCTTAGGGTGTTCTGTAAGCTTATGATTACCAGGTCATGCATAAGAAATATAAACCTAAAACTGAAATTGAATAAGCTTTCAATGCACAAGAGAGGTAATGTTTAAAATTATTAATGGTAATTATGAAATATGAAGTTCCCTGAGAGAGGCGATGTTTTTCGGAAACGCATAATTTAGGGAAATTAAGAGAAAAATGGTACTTCTTCCACACTATCCACTAACGATTCTAGAGTCTCGTCGCTATCATTAGAAAGAGCGTAAAAAATTATTAAATTATTTTGAGGGAAAGGAGAATTGTCAGCGTTAGAAACTATAAGTAATGAAGTATTCCCTGTGGGTGGGCGGACAGAGTGAATCTATGGAAAGAGGGAATGGAGAAGGTTCGTTATTCCTCCGCAGACCGAAATATGAGCTCTGAGTGAGATACACAATACTTTTTAACATATTAGCTATTCACAAACCTATCGCCTTTTAGCCTGCAATTGCCACCAATTTTCATCTATATTTCACAGAATCAGGCGAGGTGTTGTGGTAATCCATAATGGAAGAACATACGAATGATTTGTACTTTTACCACAAATTCTTGGAATTTTTTTAACAAAAAAAATATTTGTGGTAAAAGTACAAATCATTCGTATATTCTTCCATTAGTCTATATTATTTGTGACATACATAACCCTTAATGCGAAAATTTGTAGGTTGATTTGTAAGTTGATTCTTTTATTTTGAATACGTTTCAGTAAGTTAATAGGAAAAGCTTTGTATTAACTGTACTTTGTGTTAATTCTTAGATAATTTATATATGGATAACTCATTGTTATGGAAATTTATCTACGAAATACATTGCAATCTTTCAGGTACTGCAAAACAGATTTAGAATAACTTACGTAACAATTCTTATTTCTGAATAAAGGAAGATTATAGCAATATAAGATGAAGGAATTACATAACGTTTAAGGTATGACAAAAGACTCGATGATACATATCAGCAATTTTATATGATATAAATTTAGAAGTTTTTGAAATTTGTTATAACATATTGATAGTTTAAATCATCAGTGACATTGATTAACCGTTCTAGTACAAATCGCCGAAACATAGAAAGCATAATTACGACCTCTTTTTGCTTTCATGAAACATTCTACTTTTGATGCAAATATTTTGTGAACATGTGAGCGTAAATAAAGTATAACGATAAAGTTCTGATGAACTATTGTATGTACAATTGTATTGTACAAAAAATCTCAGTCACTCAATGTCAGTAATGAATTAAATACGTGATATGTAAGGTTTTATTTCTTTAAATTAGTAGGATATATTTGGCAATAGAATTATTTCTTGTCTTTTTCTTGGTAAAATACCTGGTTTTATGCATTTTCTGCGGAAATTTCAATCAAACTGATTAATATTTCATTTAATGAAAATTGCTAATGAATCGTTTGATCTAGGGTAGTCCACATTTATATTTTAAAGAACTATTTTCTTGAAGCGTGTCTTTGCATAAAAATTAGTTCATTTTCATGGGTAGTTTGAGCTTCAGGCAGTTTTTTTTACAGCCGCACGGCTTTCCGGGCTCCTTTTTTTTACCTTTTCCTCATTCTAGTATAATTTTTAATTTTAAAGCTATCGTTATTTTGCGTTTTAGAAGAATTTCATTGAAACTTCCATTGCGTCAGGAAAATCAGGAAATAATTGATATTCTTATTCCTGTGGAATATGTTCGATTCATTGGAGGTTGATTTCAGACGGTAAAATGTATCCCAAATAGTAACTTTTCACGAAATACGATGTTAAAAGGGATTAATCTTTAAAAGAAAATAATAATATAGTGCTATAGTTATTTACGCTGCGGAATGATTAGCGCTTTTATCGCTCATGCTAACTGCTGATTGTTCTATTAGTTTTCAATTGATAGTCATCGTAGTTTATTCTGAGATTTCCCAATAACCTGATTTACACTGACGTAATATACGAATCAATGAATCTATTCAGGATAAATTATGGGATATGTTATTGACCATAATTTAATAAATAACTCATCGACAGATTTTTTTATCTGTACCTTTAATTCCTTAGCCTTAGATACATTTTTTTCGAAAGAAAACCATGGCGCTCTTTCCATTCTGTGAAAGTTACACCACTTCTTCCGTCACTCGCCATCATTAGTTTCAAGGCTCCCGCGTCACCGATAGCATTCAGATGACCAGACAATCGAAGAGGTGACTAAATCTCGCACCGATAAACGTCATAATTGCATCAACTAAGTTCCCTTTTGGAGTACGTATCCGACAAATGACGGCTGTCGACTGCCAAAAGCCTCCTCGGTGTCGCTCAAAGACATCGGTTGCGCCATAGGAGAATCGGCACGAAGGTGAATAGCATGTATCGAAGGAGAGAAGAAAGCCCCTCTCTCCCCTTCCCTACGCCCCCTTTTTGCCCCTTATACCCCCTTTCCTCTCCTTCTGGGCCACCTTCCGCCGTCTCGCATTGCCGCGGTGGGCTAACAAACCTCTCCAGGAAATTCGGACAGGCGTCGCGAATCGCGACCTCAAAGGCCACTCCTGGAATTGGACGTGATTTATCTGAGTGTGCTTGCTCCCCGAACCGTTTGGAGGGAAGGTAGAGGGGAATCTGGAATGGACACAGATGGAATACTGGAGGAATGGAATCGCTCCCGCTTGATGTCATGGGAGGATTGGAATGACAATGGCACTCGTTTGCGTGTTTATTTTATTCCTCGAATCCGTTGAGAGTGACTTAAACGTGCGAATTGAACTGGAGACTTCAACGAGCGCATGGGTCAGGAGACATCAAAGGTCGAAAGACCCTCCTTAGCCTTTTATTCTTTCCTGAAAACGTCATTTGTAATATCGAATACAAGCATTCCAGGGTTTATTGAAGGAAAATGGATTCTTTTTTTTTCTTGATAATAGAATTTCGCGGATGGCATGTTAGGTTAGCTTTTTTTTTCAGATGTAAACGAACACGTGTGTATCTTAACATTTTCTTCGCAAATTCCGTATTTTTCAGCTTAAAAATGACTCAAGATTTTTATCGCAACTGTTTGTAAGACTCTAAACCCACTTCGCGGTGTGTAAGTGCAGGAAAAACTTAATTGAATAAAGTTAGAACATTAGAATATGAGATTATTGGTTGGCGTAAAATTTTGTAAAATTACAAAGCATTAAAATAATAAATGTTGTTCTATTACTCGTATTTAAGCAAGTTTTATGATATATAGTTATTGGATCAATATCAACAAGCAGAGATTACTATTAACGAGGAATACTCATAATACTCTCGGAGCGTTTCCTTCTTTTCAAAGATATCATAAGGCATGACTATTCATGTATGGTTATTGGATGATTTTCTTCTTATTTATGATACATCAACAGCTTTGGTATTTTTGGATGATCATTTTTAACTGAAAATAACGTGTATGAATTAAATTCTCTTCAAAGCTACATCCATAAAATCATCCATTTTTTCGCTTTTTAAAAACTCTGAGCCTGGTTATTTATTTAATCTCTTTACTTTCAAAAAGCAGCTCCTCACCAGAGGCACCTGCAGTGGGCCCGAAAATCTAGTTTATCCTACACCTAGATCAAACGATTTTTCTAATTAATTCCAGATCTCAGGGTCCAAATTTTGGAACTCTTTACCTGATACCCTCAAGCAATCGAGTTCACTGAAAGTTTCAAAGTTAAATTGTTTGTCTATCTTCAAACTTCAAATGTTTAATAGATCCTTCATTTATTTTGTGTACTTTTTTATTTAATATTTATTATATTTTTAATATTAATGTGTACTGCTGCTAGCACATTCTGTATTATTAGTATCTTTTCCTGCTCCATGGGAATGTCCCGGAGCATAATAAAATTATTATTATTATTATTATTATAAAATTCCCAAGTACGAATTCCTCTACAACCAAGGCATAGATGTGTTTGACGTTCAATTCAGAACATGATCGAATTAAGATTAATTATTGTCTTGCTTGTTTCATTTCTTTCAACAACCTTAATCATCATTACGTAAGATGTAATGATATACAGAAAGAAAAGATTAAATGAGTTGAAGCATTTTGCTGACGAAGGTGGGAAAAAAGGAACTAAAGACAGCAGAAGTAAAGTTACGAAACGTTCTTACCACAATACTCATGATTTTCACAACCAGACGATAGTCTTAAAATAGTGTGCTTGGTAACTGATGAAGAGAAATTAATCTCGTTTGGGTAAAGGCTGATTACTTCTTCCTTGGAAAAACATAAGAGAATTGAACCTTTGAAAGGAGGTAGAAGAAAGAAGCGACAAAAAGAAAGGAGGGAGCGAGAAATAAAAGTAGAAGTGAAGAGTAAGAAAAAGTAGGCGGGAGAAAAACATGAGAGTTAATGGAGGAAGGAGTGAGAAAGGGACATAAGGGGTGAATCGTGGAAAGCAACTGAGAAAGCTCTCGTTAAAACGTTCTCGTTCTATTTCAGCAGGGACATGTTATTCCCGATCACTTCTCGGATATATATATTAGAGAACACTTCTCTCACCATTCTTTCCATGCCTCATCTTTTCGTATTGTACTAATGTAGCTATACACCTTCCTATTAGCTCACAACGTGGATATCTCGATGATCCCTATTCAAAAGCACTTGTGAGTTTAGCGTATTTATTCCATTTAAGATTCACTCATGTAATTTGAAGGTCGTATTTGATTGATTAACGCATTTATTACCCTCGTTTGAAAAGTCTTTAATATATCACTGAACTGAATTTATATAAATTATATTTTACGATAGTGGCAATTTTATATCTTAGATCAGATATGGAGAACCTTTTTCCTCCTAAGTACAATGTGTACAATTGCGCAACACTTGCAACAATCGGGCAGCTCTGGACTGATGCATTGGTTATGTTCTGATAGCTCTTGTAGTATTAATATTGCTTAAAAGTGCTTCGACAGCTTTGGTCATATCGCACGTAGGCTCCCACCGGGAATCGAACCCGGGATCGCTTTCACCGAAGTCGAACGGGTTGCCCACTTGGCTACCCGGGAGCCCTCTCTAATATCTAAACTGTACGCTAATTATCGATTTTGATAGCTGCATTATCCTAAGGAGTATATTTGGCATTTCACATCTATTTGACTCGATAAATGGAAATGATGAATAGAGTACTTTAAATGACAAAGTTTGCTTTCAGAAAAGAAGATTAGGTCACCGTCTGACCTGAGGAAGACCGCAGGCTTCCCATCCCTGTGTATTGTATGGAACTCATATCCTTTTCTAGGAATAATTCCGCAAGTCTATGGAATAAGACATTCAGAATCAATGTCAGTAAATATTTATTATAATTAAATAACTTTCGATCTTCCTTAAAATAATATTTTTACTCTGCCTTTGTCTGCTTTCGCCGTGTTGTTTAAATGCCCGCAGATGAAGAGGACTTTCAGATGTTATCGCCGAAGTTCTCTCTCAAATTAATGGGTATTTAACCATTTCAGTACGGATGTGAGAGATGAAACTCATCCGCAAAAATCGATAACTGCTATATAAATCAGTTCTCATTAGGAATCGAGTTTATCGATAATAAACACTAGGCATTAGGGGGAATTTATGCACCGATTTATCCCGTTCAAAACAGTTGTAGATGCAAGGCTCAGAAATCATAAGTTACCATTCCATAGATGGGACCCTTTCGAATGTTCTCTGACCGATTCATATATTAAGGAGGCGTCGGTATGGTGGAGCGTGGGATCGAGATGCATTCTCATAAAGGTTTGGGTGCAGCAGACATTCACGCCTATAGCCGTGACTAACTGAAGAGAAAGAAAGAAAGAGGCATCCCTCCCAAATACGTTCCGTTAGCTCTCTCCGCCGGAATGCTCTTCTAACTAGCTTGCAGATAAATCGCATCTCACAAATGACACCGACAGAACTCCTCGTTTTTTGCGGAATGAACCGTTGCGGACAGACGCGCACCGGCAAAAGGTCTCCTTAAGACACTTCACGCTCGGATGCGGCCCTCTTCCTTACGATTGGCGAGATGCGAGACACCTGGTCGACCCTAAGACTCGCATACACTGCAATTACGGCCGCCGTGTGTACAAGGGATTTACTTGTTCCTCCGAACTAAGGTTTCTTCTCCCGTTCTCCCGAGTGATAGTTTACGCCTCATGAGAATCGTCGATGGGAAAACAGATATCAAGTGTACGAGCTGAAAATGAAGTGTGTATATAAAAGCTGAATGGAATGAAGAATAGTTTACGCTTTGTCGCCATTTGCATTGAAATCCTGGGTTGGTTTATGCAGAGTCGCCAGTTTTAGGGTTGGACTAATTTTCAAACATGTTACGCGGTATCAAGTGCTGTTGCTGAATAGTGTTGGGTCTCTCACCTAGCCCTTTTATTGGGCTAAGAACATTCGTTTTTCGTTCGTATGTAATAATTTTCGTTTAATATAGTTGAACTAAACTCTGCTCTGACTTTGTCAAAAGTAGACATTGAAGCTAAATTGAGAGACCTCAAAATATAGAAGGTACAAGGTACATTTATTTGAGTAATAAGATTCTAAATTTTCTGGTGCGGAAAAAAATATTCATTACGTGAAAGAATCTAAAAAATTAAGAAAAAATCTGTTTAATAGCAAGAGAGGAATGTAAGCATGTTGCCGTTGCACAAGGGTAGAGTATAAAAAAGGTACCTTATTGTGGCTTGTCCACCATTCAATGTCAAGTCAAAAATTAACCTCAAGTCAATGCAGTTTTCTAATCACAATTTCCAATCATGATTTCTTTATACATTTACATTTAGCACCCAATTGATTCTATTTAAATCTGCGGTATTTTGTTTTAAAATATGAAGCACCGACAAAATTTAAGTATTATCTATCTAATTTGGAGATAATTGCATAGTAGCCATATTTACCCATAATTCGTAAATTAAATGAAAGAAAATCGAATTGTGTTAGTTCTATTTATAAATAAAAAATAGTAAAGTATATTTATTTTTTATAGAGCTAAATAACCTTTTAATTATTAATAACCTTTTAGTTGTCATCGCAGTCTAATTAAATATCTTTCGTTCTTTTAGCAGTTAATTTGGACGTACCAGAGCACAATATATTCATTATAAATAAAAGTAAAATTTCTCTTTCATAAAAACTGTTAATTGTGATGATGTTGACGGAATAAGATAAATGTTTATGTTCTGTTTTAGACTGATACCAAATTATAAACATCAATCTCAACTCAACTGCACTCAAAATTGTTTTATTCGCAAATAAGCTATAAAATGCATTTCTCTCTATGCAATTATGTCGGATTTCATAATAAATTTTTGCGCCAACGACCTTCAAAATTATTAATATTAGTTCATATCCTAAGCAATTACTTTTTTATTAAGTAGGTACCTACACTGATCGTACTTCGAGATAAGAAGCCATGAGTTTACGTAGTTGACATCACAAATCAAAAATGGCCAGCACGCCATTAAATCGTGGAATGAATGTGCATACATATATGAAAATAAATCCTATTAAAGCTACATTTTCGGTTCTGGGATAACCAAATGGGTAACACGTTCGTATTTGGCGAAAACGGTCCCGGGCTCGATTCCCGGTGGGGGTCCAAATGTACAAAATGCCCTCGAAGCAATTCCATAGGCAGGTGTAAGAGCTCGAACTTCTTTTAGAAAATAACGTCGGCCTCAGGGATCGTCAGGGTTACTCGCTTGGGGAAACCGCTTACAAACCGTAACATCAGTCCAAGAATTCCTCCTACTAAAGGGCGCTGCTTCATGTCCCCATGCCTGCCAACCACTCGTGATTTTCTTTGTCTCGAACCTACCCATCAGCGATACCTCGATTTCCGCGCGTGGCATTTCGATATTCAAGCTTTTTGAAAGCGATACAATGGTGCAACACGAGTTGAATCGGCGATCGGGAGAGAAATGTGGGTGCGGCGGTGAAGACGGGTTGAAAAGGGATGAGGAGGGCGGCAAAGGAAAGGGTTGAGGTCAGAAGTAGGAAGTGGAGGGGCGATCTATGAAGGTAGAGTGGGCAGAGCTAAGGGGAGGGGGAGGAGGATGTTCCCTTTGATTTATTGGCTGCCTGAAACGGAATCCAGCGCCGACGTCTTATAAGGTTTAACTTGGTTTGAAGGTACGTGGCTCTTTGGATGAGAAAATTACAGGCTTGGAGTCCTAAGTGAGGCGAGGGATGTGCTTTATGCAACGCCAAATTCGCTTCACGAAAGCACACACGTTCTATCCGTACATCCAGACGGGGGACTCCCTCTCTCCCTCCCTTTAGATCCTAAAACGCGAACGTGAGTTTGAAGAAGATAGCCGCGCTTTTGTTTCCCCGTCGAGTTTCGTTTTAAAGCGTTTACTCATTCTTTTCGGGGATTCATTCCGGTGGAAGTGTGCATGACCGCGGATTCTTTAATGGCCACGTCATTAGTAAATTTGAAGATTCCACAACAGGGAAGTACCTTGCGAAATATGCTTCGCTTGTTGGATTCGAACAAGTTTCTTTCTTTTGAAATGCAATATAAAGATGCTGTCTCTCGCAGGGATATTTTGTACGAAGCGCTGGTCACTGTACCACTCCAGGAGAAAACATTTTTAATCCGACCCTCTGACAAAAAGAAATAGAATGACAAAAGATTATGAAATGAATATAACAAATTAACTAATTAAATTAACTAGTTAAAGTGCTTGAATCTTTAAATGAAATCCTTAGGAAATATTTTCTTAAGTCAACACCTTGATATTTGCAGCGACATCGTAAATAAAGAAAGTGGTAGAAGAAGGTACAACAAACATCATTTCATGCAATAAAATTAAAGGATATTTTCGTTATTAATAAGGGAGCCTCGAAAGAATAAATACTCTTTCACTAAACCTGTGCCTTAGCCAATGGAATCTTCACGAAGGACAGCAAGATTCCTTTGTTTTAAATTTACAAAAAATGACAAACTTCTCGTTCCTTAGTTGCAACGTAGTGAAAATATACCTACAATTTACCCACACGTTTAAGGCAATTTTAGCATTAGCGTAGATTATCATTTCTGAAGTTAATCATTTTCTAAGAAGAAGGATTCGACGGTCACGCGTAGTGCTCCGTATCAGATCGCTAATGTGGGCTTAGGAAGGAAGGCAATTTTTCTTTTCAGAACGGAATGAACGGAATAATTGCTTATTATGTAGAACATCTTCACAGATGCTTATCTTGTACACGCACGAGTATGTGGTCGTAATTAAATTACTCCGCACGTTGCGATTTGAAGGATTTTTTTCTCTTCAAATTTAAAGTTTTGCGAATAGAAATGCAACGTCCCTCTTATTAATATTTTACGTGCTTAGTTATGGAAATAATTAATTAATTAATGCTTTATTCTTGTTTCTTGTTTTATCGGTTTCAATATTATTACAATGTTCCTAAAATTTCATATTCACGACGAATTCACAAAATTGAAAGATGTTTTAATGGGATATGAATCATATCTACACCAACATCTACATATGTAACCTGCAAGCCGCCTTTCGGCGTGTGGCAGGGGGTGCAAGCACCGTGAATTTATTTCTCTAATCGATTGATTTCGCGTATCGTTCACGGAAAAATTAATTCATGAAACGGCTAGTCCTAGCATCTATTTCTCTGACTTTCCTCGCAGTATCAGAACAACCTATGTAACATGGGGGACGCAATTTGTAGCTACGTCATCTGTGAACGTGCTTTCTCTAAATTTATTAAGTAGATTTATCCTCTGTTTAAGCCTTGTTTAATCTTCTAAAGATTCCCACCCCGCCTCTTGAAGCATTTTCGTAACACTCACTGATTTGTCGTAACATTTTTACAGAACGTATCGCCTTGCGCTGTACTTTTTCTAATTCCCGAATACAACACTTTTCTGCAGGGTCCCGTAAATTAATATATATTTAGTTTCGTGTCCTGTCCTTGGTTCGCTTATGATCTGAGACCATTTGACGTTATTTGGGTTTTTCCTCTTCGGACGGTACAGGTGTGTTGTTTTGAATTCTTTGGTGTGGATAGATAAGTTTGGAAGGAGAGGGAAGAGGAGAGGGGAAAAAAGAAGGGATTCTGTTGTACCACTGCCACTTACATAGATACGGCTTCAGGAGATTTCTTTTTACACTTCATATCAGCCGTGTCTCCAATATCTATATATTTAAATGCAGACTTTTATTACAGAGTACAATGAGTAAATTCATCTCTCTTGATTAATTCAATGCCTCACCTAAAAGTAATGTGGACTCTAAAGCATAAGATTCCTCTAACATAATTACATAGTGTTTTATAAGGTTTATTTGTTAGTACAATATTTATGATAATGAGTCTCCTCTCACCTCCAACACACAATAAGGTATAATAATGATTCAAGAATGTATGAATATGTTGTTTAATAAGGACCCACGAAAAGTGATATAGATATGGCTCGCCTAGGTTTCCCAAGCAACAGTTTATTGTTTTACGTTTGAATATGGTTGCTGAATAGTTTTTATATTGCTTACCATTTATTTCTTGCTGTCTACATATTTTTAATAAGTAAGGTGTTTTCGTCCCGACGTAAGATGAATGAAGAAGAAACTGTTGGCAATGATAACTGTGTAAACATAAATAATCGCGCAGGTATGGTAGCTCTAGAGCGGTGGTGTCGAAACAATGGCACGCATGCCCAAAGTGGCTCGCGAAGGAACGTTTTGAAACGCGAATTTGTTACGTCAGTATCCTTATTAAATATTCTTCACTTAAAAGAGGAATCGTAAGAGTAAATAAATGTTAATTTTGTTCAATAATAATAATAAATCGTCTTTATTTGGACGAGATTGAGACTAAAAGTCTACTCTTTTATCAAACCCATGGTAATTATAATTAATGATTATTTATGTCGATGACTATTTGGTCCCATCGTTGTAATGATAAAATATATAATGTATAATATAATATCACTCCACAGTTTGGTACAAAATTAACACGTAAATCTTTTGTAATAATCGAAAACCACACTATCGCGTGGCGATAACCACACTGGCATTTATTTCTCTGATCGAAAGATACGCGAAAATAATCGATTAAGGAAATAGAGTCATGGTGCATGCACCCCCTGCCACACGCCGAAAGGCGGCTTGCAGGGTACAAACATAGACAGACATCGCTCGAAAAAGCTCGCCATCGCTGTCATTATGTGTTGTTTTTAAAAGGGACTGAATCTCACTTTTAAATTGCTCATGCATTGAGATCATCCTTTTCGAGCCTTCAAACATTGGAAGATACTGGCTTTCATAAAAGTCAAACCGGTCTTAAAGACCGGAAAATAAATGCATATGAGCTCCAAAGGTGAGAGTACCCGGTTGTCTTGTAATTAGCAAACTGACAGATTTTAATAACAGATAAGACTTCTCGCTGTCATATCCAATTATGAATAGTAAAAGATCAAAAGAAATCTCAGAAATAAAAAAGTGGCTCAAATATATCGAGTTTACTTCCGTATTGCGTAGACTGGATTCTTATGGGAAAAGGCGCTACTAAATTGGGTTAGTTAATCTCTGACGTATCAGGAGTTTTACTACATGTTGACATCTTGGCTTTCAGATCCATCTATCGGAGTGAGTAGTTATTTGATATATGTTATCACTAAGCGGAGTGGGCCAAGTTTCAAAAGGATGTTCTGCATATCTATAAATGACGTAATTCTAGATGATCTATCAAGATTAGGTGACATAGGCATAAAGCTGATAGGGAAAGGACGAAGATTTCGATAAGCGAATAAATGCGTGATTACCAACAAAATTTTCAGTTAGTTTTATAAAATGTTATACTTCATGCGTCCTCAGGGTTTTCATAATAAGATTTCATTGAATTAATGCTGCGAAATAACGATTTTTCAAAGAGACTTGTTTGACGCCAACCCTTCAGATTATTTTGGCTTGAATGTAATCAAATCACAGGCAACGCGTCTTTAACTCAATTTACTTTCGGGATCATTTCGTTATTTGCCTCGCCAATTCGCAATATCAAACTTTAGTATCCTGCCTTTGATGGTTTTGGCACTACTTAAAATTCATTTCAGTGATTTTCGTAAGATTTACATAATGCGGAATATAAAAGTTTAAATTTCTCATCACTTACGTTTTATCTGAGCCACCAAGACAGCCTCATTTTTTCAGTCCTATTCCTTGTGCCCTTCGCCGTTTCCCTGCTTCTTTCCTGCCTTTCCCAGCCCATATCCGTCCCTGTTGAAAAACTGTTCCCTATCAATCCTATCTTCCTCTATTACTACATGTGTCATTATCTAACCCTTTTATCCTTCCTAAATCCCTTCCTCCATCTTAAACCCACCCACAGGCTGCTATTCATATATCAACCATCCACCTCCGCCCCCTCCGCTTAGGGTTCGGGGGTGGATGTTCTTTAGCTCCATTTTTTCTCAACCTGTGATAGAAATGGATGGAATATCTGACCAAACTATTATTAAACAGAATTCAGCGCTATCACTTTATATGTTTTAGCATGATTATTTTCTTTACGTGTAAATATAACGAGATATTACATACTGAATTTACTTTAAAAATAGTTATTTGTTTTGGAACTAAAACAAGGCAAAAAACTCCATTTTAACTAATACTTTTACTAAACCGCAAGATTTATACAAGCACGACCATGGTTTCGCAGCATGATTGCATTATCAGGTGGGTTACACCTGATGTTACAGTTACACCTGATGATGCAGCCATGCTGCGAAACCATGGTCGTGCGTGTATAAATCTTGTGGTTTAGTAAACGTTTTAGTTAAAATGGAGTTTTTTTAACGTTAATCGTTACCATAAGGTCACTGCTGATTCTGTGTCGTTTAAAACAAGGCAAATTACATTTCCTACACCGAGAATAACATTCTCATTCTGTATTTAAATAAATAACCATCTAGTAATGTGGATATTACATTATAAATACAGGTTTTAATTTAAGTGTGGCAATTAATTCATCTTGTGGAATTTAGTTTTAGTTTCATGCGCTTCTCCGTTTTTACAATCATTAGTTATATTTCATCAGATTACACCCCTTTCATATTTGCCATACCTTCAGTCACTCATTGCCAAGAAATTTTGTTTTCTGTCTTTTCAATACCGGGTTTCACATAACCCATTCCAACCACAGGAAGACCATTCCAACTTTCCCCACCACGCAATTAGGTGAGTGCAAGGATTCTTTTGTGTGTGATCATCTGTGGCTCTTTCGATAGTTTTTCACGATACGTTAACCACAGTAAGTCTCATATTCACCACATCTGCATTTGTATATTTATTTCCATCTATTATTCCATTCTTAAAAAGCATTCTAACTAAATTTCCATCCAAAGTAAGACCGATAATAAGTAGAATTACTACTATAATGTATGTATTATGAGGGAAAAGAGAAATATTTTCTTTGAGAAAGTTTTTACATCAAAGTGATTTATGTTATTGCAAATTCATGTCGTACAACGGCAAGGCATGAAAACAGCGGGTTTATTTCATACCCAGCTGAAGTCCCCTTGATTCTCAGCGGGGAATATAGAGATAGGATTAAATATGTAGTCATATTTGCACAAAAAAGAAACTAACATATATCATAGCTTAGCTCAATGGGACAAATCATCAAAACCAAAAGTTTTCAAATCAAAGTTATCTTAATATGGAGCCAAAATCCTTAATCTACTATGAAAATATGACAGTACAAAATTTCTTTCTTATGAAAATTGTCTCTAGTTCGTAGAACGGTTCTTTTTTCACTTTGATATAGAAATAGAACCCGAAAAAGATTAATATGAATTGTGCATGAATATCTTATAGGAACGCATTGACTGGTATGGGATCAAACCTTAGACCAATAAATACACAAAAAGGAATCTGTATGTCATCGGTTTTTTTTTTAAATTTGCAAGTTCGCATGCTTTATAACAACTGGTTCTCTAGTTTTAGGCAAACATTCACTCCTACACACCCACTCAGAATAGCACAACTGTCCATTAAGGAACAATGGGAAGTAAGAATTTATAACTACATGCTAATAGCGACTCACTCGGCTCTCAGGAAGTAAAAAAGGTATCCAATGTTGCAAATGAAACATGAAATTTCGTTATTATTTACTCTGCATTCATCTATGAAATGTGACAATGATCGAAGCAGAGTCATGGGTCATATTCCCATCCATTCACTGTAGGGCTTTGGAGGGGTTGATGCAGACTTAGATTTACTCAACGAAAAGAATATATAAGATGTTTCATCATTCTGAAATGCTGTTGACAAAAATGAGCTGAATGATAAAACTCTCTTAAAGCATTTGACAAATTTTTCGCTTTATTCAAATATTCAAGTATTCACAATGGTATAATTTCGAAATGTTGCCCCTTGCAATGTCCAAAGAGACCCATGCAACAAAGAAGTTCAAGATGAAGACGTCGCGGAAGGTAAGAAGGCAGCGGGAGCCGCCATACGTTACAGGAATTCGGGAATATAGAGAGGCGCGCATGATGAGGGATGAAGGAAGAGTGAGTTAAGGCAGATGGGGGGCGTAAAATGCTAAATGATTCTCCTCTTTTAAAACCCTTTGGGGAATGGCGCAGTCGTCATTTTCAAGTCCCATTAAGGGCACTTAGGGCACTCAGCGACCTTTGTTCCTCTTCTATTCCCCTCCTCCCCCTTTGACCCGCAACAAGGCCGTAATTACACTCTGAGAGCGATCATTTCGAGCGGAGATATGGGAGGGCGGAACAAAAGGATAAACCTATCGATTAGCGATTCCCATAGTTCGAGGATCGACCGTCACGAGTGAGGGCGCCACGCGAGGGAATTAATCTATTGTCGGCACGATGTGGTCGGATCATCCTAATTTGGTTTTAATCATGATATTTTTCCCGACCATTTTTATACTGCTCAATTTCTCACGTTGCGGATGGCCGTCCTGTGGTTATCTTGACCGGGGAGGATATTAACTTCATCTATATCTAAATTATACGATGCATTTTAGATTTGAGGTGAGCGGCAGGGGGTAGGATAAAGATAAGTTGCCTGGGGGTTTCTAAGATGTCTCTATCATGTTCCCTTAATGTCCTAGAAAATAATGACTCAGAGTCCTTTCTACTGAAGCATTTTTTACGTTCATGTTCCGAGTTTTTCTTTGAGTTTACCAAATAGATTAGCCGTTTATAGTTTGATAATTTACGTTTGTCTCTTCTCCAATATTTCCATATGTCAGCATGACTAGGTCAACGCCATATATAAATAGGAAGAGTTAATTTTCTCCTCTTGAGAAAAATCTTAGATTCTCTAAAGATTATTCTTACGTTTCAAGGTTCAAGCAGGAATATTGAGTCGCACTCTGATGAAACAAAAATTACTTTCAAATATATATTTCATTACACCTTTCTTGCAATAAAGGGGAGCTTCGTTTTTGGCGTTATTAAAAGCAGATACAGCGAGAATTTCCAGTAGTACATAACATCCGGAGAGTTTAAATAATTGACTAAACTGACGGTTTAAGTAATAATTTCAATTTATTTCCTTGATCATTGTATAGGTATTTTTGTTTCTCCCTTAATTCCTGGTGTCCCTATAATTGTCCAGGAATGCAAGTTGGTCGAGGCGATATATTATAAATAAATATTAAATATTATTCCTAATAGAACACATGATATAGTTTTCAAAAAGCATTTCCATTTCTGAGATCATGAATTTAATTAAATGTGAAATGGTTTTGCGATTGATTTACATTCGTAAAGTTTTTTGAATTAGAAATTAAATCAGCAATTCCAATTGCAGGAATTCAGTTCCGATTGAAAAACGATTGAATATACAATTGAATAAAATAGCATTTCCGATATTACTATATTTCGATACCATCAAAATCAGTCATTCTAATAAATTAAACGTTATGCATCGTTTCTCTTCTGTGTTAAACAGCAGGGTTCCTCTAAACTTGGAGCCAGGGAAATCGTTTAATACTTTTTTAATCCCGTCCTACCAATTTTCAAAATCTACATTGTTTCTTAAAAACTTTCAACGCCTTTAGCTATAGTTCTCGCAATCGTCTTAATTATATTCCTAATTTAAATTGTATATATGAGTAACATAATTCACTTTCCCTTTCCGCGAATAATATTCCAAACTATGAAGCACAGCGCAGATCCATCATCTAGGTGCCCTGAATAATTTTCCTCCTTCCCAAAGAAGAAAAAATGTGAAAATATTCTAAAGAGGTACGATTTTCCTGCACAGGGCCCGGGTTTGCAACTATTTTCGGCCTCAGTTAAGCTCTTAGCTTTAATAATCAAGAAGCTCTTCAGTGCAAGTAGGAATGTATATGACCTTGTAGCAGTGGGTGCAATGTAGAAAGTAAATGTAAATTAATTAAAAGATCCACATCAATGTATGAAGGTCGGAGGAAATGGATTTCAACTGCCTGGAACTAATCCGGGAAACCCTGAGACAAAGGGAGAAAATTCCCACGGAAAACCTTAGGGTTTAGTCATCCATTGCTATAAATCGCACCTACAAAATGGATAAAAAAGAGAAGTTTTATTTGTCATACGCAATTTCGCAGCGTTTAAAGCTAATGGAATTAATTTAAATACTATCAGAAGCACATCAAATATTGGATATAGAAGAAAATTAAATGGATCCGTTATCTACAAGGCTATTAGGCTCGCATTCGCTCATGGCTCCTCAAATAATTACATAAATAATAATAAAATGCACTTTAAATTGAACTCGGTAATTTAGTCCATCTTTTTATACATTCGCCGTTAAGCTTATCATCCGTATTTATTATTTCAGGCACATTTATAGTTCAAATGCAAAATTTGCCAGGGATTGTATGGTGCTGCAGCCCCTAGTGGAGGAACGTCGAACTAACCGTCGACCACAATTCGGAAGGAGACAAAATCGCAGCGTCGCTTAAGAATCCCGTTCTCAATGTAGACATTCTCACGACCAACTTTCTCTCACCCTTTCCCCGTCTATCCCCCACTCGGATATTATACAGCCACTTGATGCTTCATTAGCGCAGTGCACGCATCCTTTCCGCCCCCTTTCTCCATCGGGGGTTGAGGTGGGCGGTCGCGGGGGCGGGGACTTTGTGGGGTTGGGGGGCAGAGCGTGGGGGCGGGTCGGAAGAGATGATGCATAGGCAGAATGAATAGCCTATTCTACAAAGGGGGAGGAAAGTAGAACGTGAGTCGGCGCGCAAATAATGAAAAGAAACAAAAACAAAAGACGAACACAATGCGCTGTTATGGCGTTCTGAGTTATCCCATTAAATGGTTCTCGGAGAGTGGAAATGAAATTAACAAAAGGTTTAGGCGAAGTGATCTTGGGTCACGTGGGAGGGAGGTCGTGGGAGTGGGGGTCAGGGGGAGTGAAGGAATGAGGGGAAGGGATGGGGTGTTATGAGGAGGGAGTTGTGGAGGAGTGTGGGGAAGGAGTAGAGGTACCGCACGTAGGAAAAGTCGAAGTGAGAGGTCGATAAATTTAATGGAGCAATCCTTCGAGATAAGGAAATTTTGGAGTAAATCATTAAAACGGCGAAAATTATAAGATGGAAATCTAGATGAGGAAATTTGAGGAGGATTTATTGCATTATACCCGGGAATAAAAAGCCCTTCGGGCGTTTTATCATGGTATTACCTCATAATTAACGAATGTAATCCTTTAATTTATAACTCGCTGAAGTAAGTTTTAGTTACACAACCACTTACGGTTGCGTAATGGAATTACACAAATTACCGTTTAAGAATAGAAAAAATTAATAAGATACCACAAAGTAATAGATAGGGGTGTTATACTGTAATTTACACTAAATAAATAAAATAAATTATGTTACATTATTAAGTTAACTTTATTTAAAGTAATTTCTGTTACATTATTTTGAAGCGACTAATTTCGTTTACATGTATAAATCTAAGTTCTTTTATTTCTTTATTATGGCAACCTTCCACAACATTTAGTTTTCATAGATTTAATTTTCACTCTTTGGAGTAAATTACGAAAACTAGATACAGGATGGGAATCCTTGAGAGAAATGAAATTAGAAGTTAGACTAAGATTGCTTAATAAATTCAGAGAAATTACATTTGCGGAAGACTTAAATGATATTATGCGACCCCTCTGCTACTTCGGCCGATCCGACAATGAGCGTAAAATAAGAAAAATAGATTCGAGGACAATTTGTTTTAGGGACTCATTCTTTCCGCGAACGATACGCGACAACAATATGCTAAAGGGGTAACTCGAACGCTCGGTGTTTACACCCCTTGCCATACGGTTTTGAACCGCCATCTATAAATCTACATAAATATCGCCATAAGCCATAAGTCTTTCGGCGGTATTTATGTAGGTATAGATGTAGAAATATAAAAAACAAGAACATGCAAATTAAATGGTATGTACAACCAATAATTTGAGGAAGTTACAAAATGCATACTGTAATAATTTGTTATAGCTGTTGTTAATGAATCCATTGGGAAAGGTTTTTCTGGCGAACATGTTTCAATTACATTTTACGTCTCCACATGTACCCTGTAAGCCTTCTTTCAGATCATGGCACCGTTATCTAAATCTCAATTATAGATATGATTGCATACTCTAATGCTATAAAATAAGAATAAGATTAAGATGCTATAAAATAATTATTTTTATATATAAAAATAATTTTACTCTCCATCCTTGTTGGGAAATGATATGGTATTATGCAATTTATTTTAAGAACTCTTTTAGTACACTGCATTGTATTAGGATGAAAATATATATTTAATTACTTTGGGTGTCGTCATCTGTTGAATATATTAAGCATTTATCTACCTATTGCTATACTAGGTCTAATTACCGCATATATGTTCCTAGTAGTTCATTTCCTGTTTTAAATTGAAAACTTCCTTGGCTAGACGTATCACATCTTTTATTCAATCATATTTTGGATAACAGGAGAATTAGAAAAGAATGAATTCGTTCAACAGAGTAGAAATGTATTTAAATGCCCAGGAAATCTGTAATTGGTATCAATACAACACGTTTAACATACAACGAGAGTGAAAGTCAAAGTGGTAATGTACACCTGGTGAGTATGGAAAAAAATATGACTAGAGATGCGAAAAGTGATAGACTGACCAGTATTAATTTGTCGGGGAGAATCGTAAGTGCATGAAATGGAATCTCCTTGTCAGATTTGAGCTAAGTTCGATGACAAATTCTTATTCTTAATAATTGTCTTCATCTCATCTTCAATAAATAAATAAATAAATAAATAACGTCTTTATTTTGGGCGAAAATGAGTCTTCAGAGTCTCCTCTTCCATTTAACCCATCGTCAATATTATAAAAAAATTTTTAATTAATAATAATATCAAAGAGTTAAAAAATAGATAATAAAAGTTAACTTAAGTTGAATTAGGACAAAATTGGAAATATTTAGTTGTGGATTTAAAAACCTAAGTGAGGCCTAGGAAAAAAATATATCCACAGTAGGAAAACACCCACAAAGAAGGGGGGTGTGAAAAACCTGCGCAAACCTACTGAGAGTAATGACTACGAGATTTAGAAACAGAAAGCTGGAAAAAATATATAGCCTGGAAATAAGAACATGATTAAAATGACAAACAAATACATAATACTGCCTTAATAAGTTTTCACTGACACTACATGCGCAACTTGCCACCGATCATCCTATAATTCGAAAAAGGAGCTCAGCGGTGCATTGGAAAGAAGTAAAATGGAAATATAAATTAAGATAAAGAGCTTCCCCTCGATCTGAGCGTCTTATCGACAAATTACCGGAAAAGAGTCGAGAATAGGCTGTAAAGTGTAAACTCCAGCATTTGAATTACAAAACTGATCTGTATGATAGCCTTGGGACAATAGGACGGCTTTATATGTCGCCTCTATCTTGTTTTCCACATCCTTAATGCGATTTGCTCTTGATTTGTTTTCCCACTCTTGGCGGCTGATCTCTTTTGAATCTGAACAGTCATTTGTCTATGCTAAACGGAGTCGCCGGCCATAGCTTCCTGGCGAGAAATTGCACCGGAGTCCTTTGATTGTTGTGGTGCTAATACTTAGATTGTAATAGAATCTTTGAGGGGCAGCGCAAGGTCTAGAAGACACTGGTAAAGGTAGGCTGTTGTAAAGACTAAAGACTAAGGTATTACAATGCATCCTCAAAACAGACATAAGCTAATGTTCACTTTAGAGCCTGGTATCATAATGGTTTGCTACGGTCGAAGTGAGGAACATAATTATATCCATGCTAATCCAACGTATGTATACAACTACAATCTTCCCCCATTCTCTATGAAAGCATTGTAATACCAAGCCCTAAAGTGAATATTAGTTAAAGTGCATTTTAATGACACATTATAATTTCGGGACCAAGTGTCTTATGATTAAAAAAGTTTTAATTTATTAAGCAATATAACATCACTACTAATTACTAAATTTGTCCATTTTATCATTAAATATGGAGTAGTACTTAAATATAGAGTACTTGGTCATACTCTCTCTCTTTATCGTTAAGTTTTCTTTTCGAAAGGAGACGAATACGGTTTGAAATATTGGAAATTGATAACATCGATACTTCCCGCAAATTTCATGATGTTGACTTTGCACTAGCATGCGAACATTCAATCGTAGAATTTCGTTCTACAATAGAACAAAATTCTACGATAAGCTGTGAAAGGATAATGATATGATAACAATGAGTACAGTTGAATAGTCAAGTTATACTCTTTCAAACAAAATGAGGAATCGGAAAATAGATTTAATTCAAACTCTCACCATGCGTTATCTGTTTTGCTGACTTTATTTTCAACTCAGAACTTCATGATGGGAGAAAATATTTTTCATAAGTCTGAGCGTAAACTGGTGTTTCATTAATGTTAAAGCAATTAAATAAGAGCAACGGAAATGGAAACAATCTCGCTCAATGCTATTCATCATCTGCGTTGAAAGGCTGAAGCTGACTGAATTGTTTTCTTTCATTTATTCATTAATAAGTTTTATTAAAGGATAGTTAATCTCCATGAATAAATCGATTATAAGTCACGGAATATGATCGGAAAATCATTTAATAAATCCTGTATTTTAGATACTTTGATGGATTTTTCCAATGAAAATATCAGGGATCTCAATAAATGCCTGTAATAAATTGATTTCAAACATCAATTGTTCTATACCCCTTTGTTATACATGCATCGAGCTGGTTTATGGAGCAAAATTCCTTTGTATGGAATATAACAGTAGTCAATTTGTACAGTCATCAGCCCAGAGGCAGGGAAGAACTTCGACCCCTCCTTAAACGGCTTTATAGAAGGGATGAGGCTACTATGCCGGATGAGGAGTGAGGTATTCTAACATTGTACACCTCCATAATTTAAGCGGAGTCCACGTGTAGCCGAAAAAACTACCCTAATGTCGCTAGATAAATTTTCCACTTTCCATTAAATGAAATAATGTTATTCATAAGGATAAGGTTGCAGAAATATAATGCTGGTACCAGAACGAAATAAAGCGAAGTTTTTCTTGAAGAAAACAAACGATTACGCCCCTCATTCTTATTTATGTCGGATACGCGCTGTATGCGTGCGCGATAATGGTGTAATCTCCAGCAAAGGTCTACATACATATAGGAAGAAACAATTAACTCAGAAGAATGGTCGAACGTGTCGTTATTAACAGCTCTCCGATACATTTAAATGCTCCGTGAAGTTCTTCCAGTCCTTGAAAAGAATAGCGTCCTGGATTGGAAATTCACTCGCTAATGCAGTGACGAATGTGAAAATGACAACAGAAGAGTTTCCCGCCGTCGGCGCCGATGTAAATGAACGGATCTGCATTGCGACCGAACGTGGTGAGAAATCCAAGGGATATCGCGTGATGAAGATACCAATTGAAAGGCTCTTAATTACAACAAAGTTGTGTAACGTGTCGGAAAAATGGCGCGATAAAGATTAATAGACTGCATCTTAGCTGATTTTGAGGGTTGTTGCGCTCGGATAATGTATGGATGGAAATGGAGAGTAAATAAGAGTAATTAAGCTGTTTGAAGCATTGCCGCCTCTTGTTAATTATTAATAAAGATTGGTCCTATTTAAGTCCGTCGGAAAGTCGTGCAGCTTTGGCGGAAGTGGTTAACCGTTCAGTCTCCGACGCGAGCCTGACGTCATCCAATTGCAGACTTGATAGAGAACGCCAAAACACTCTGTTACCTCTAAAGTGAGCATTGAAATATACAGAGTTTAAGTAAATTAATCAATGTATAATTAATATTTTCCTTGCATATTTCTGATTGATAATAGAATTGGGACAGATGTCGAATTCTATCCGGAAAACAGATAAAGCACAGGAACTGCAGTCCACTTTTCAAAAATGTTAAATAAATTTTCGCTTTTATTTTCTACGTGAGGAAAATGAGGTTGGTTTACAAGATCTCAGGGTAAAATTGGATTTAAGCTACCTTATGAACCATCAGAATTACTCTAAGAATTAAAAGAGGTATCGGGAACAGGATTATGAAATAAGTTTCTAAAAGTGCTCTTTTATTGAAAGAAATGTTTGTTGGTAAATTAGTTTTAATGTTTGTCTACTACTGACTGCTCAGGTTTTGTTTATTTAATTTAATTATAATAGAATTTGATTCTATAATATTGCTCTTTGCAGATTAATTCACCTCCAGGAGACTTTTTTATTCGGCAAAATTCTGCCAGTACTTCGACTTCCTATCATAACCACAGAGTTTCTAGTCCGAGATGGAACTGCTGAATTTAAATTCAGAAAGCTTCCAAAGTTTGGCTAACATCTCATCCAGTATCTTGACCCGATCTGTCAATCAAGCCACGGACAGGTATCATAACAAACAAAGGCCACCCCTTGACTAGGATGTCTCTGTGGTTTCGAAAGCTCCTAAAGAGTTTCAATTCTCGAGTGATTGCATTAATACTGCCGAAAAAGTATTCAGGTATCCTTTGCATAGGGCCCATGTGGATTAGGTATATATTATTATGTAATTAAAATAGATACACTGGAATAGAAGGTATTAGTTCACTTCTTCGAATATGTCAATGGGGAGCGTACATGCTCATTTTCTCTCTAAACAATCATTAGTAAATTTCGCAGGGTTTTCACTCACCCCTTCTTTGGATGTTTTCCTGAGCTCCTGAGTCTTTCTGTGGAATGTTTTTCCTAAGTTCTTGACTAAGGTTTTTTATCCACTTATCTTCTTCTTTCTTTTATCTTTTTTTACTGCTCTATACTTTCCTTATACAAAAATTAATTTGGTTGGATGTAAGAGGAGAGTTCGTAGATCCAATCTCTCCTTAATGAAGACATTTCTCCTCAATCGTTAATATACAGCTAAATGAGATGTTACTTTGCTAATCAAATATTATTTAGTTGAGTCATATACGTATTGAACCCTTTTAAGATTGCATGAAGTTCCTCATATTTCGAAATTACCGTTTTTCGGCTGATATTACGGTGAGACTGAAATTGGTTACAATGAACTTCACTATTCTAGCCAGAAATAACATCAGGCCGCCCCTATGTGTGTGTGGTCTCTGAGAAGACTTCCTCGCTTGCTTACATTCCGAATACGACCATTGTCGATAAATCCCTGCCACACTGCACTGGCAGCTTCTAAGGTAAATATATAAAACTGACAATCCTTTAATCGCTGTTATTTTTCTGATCCGGGACCTACGGGACTAGCCTTGTTCAATTAGTGGGAACACTGTGTTTCGATGCCTGACCACTGTGAACCCTTCATTGGCCCTTTCGACCTCACCTCCCTCGCCGCTCTCCCTTTCCTCAGACTCTCCCCGCAAACATCGCACTTTGGCAACTATATCCTCCTCACCCCTCTCCACGGTTCCCATGCCAGGGCACAGTGACAATTCCATTCCGACCACGAAATGTCCCCGATAAAAGAGTTCCCCGCCCCCGCACAGCACCCGAATGGAATCTCACGTGGTGAAAGGGAGAGTGAGTGGGTCTCGATCGCCGCTCTTCTGATGGCCGTGACGGGAATGCCAAAGGCTCTGCTCCAAATGGACGACGCAATGGTGACACTTCGCGGGAACGCTGTTCCGAAATGCCGCCTCTACAGTTGCGATATTTTCCGTGACGTTGTCGTGTCTATAAATCCATAGAGATTTCTTGCTGTTAGAATATAGTAATGCAAAACTTCAACTTATGGTCATCATCATAATGGAGGTTTATCAGTCCGAGCTTGGAGTGTTGGAAATATCCAAGCAATGATATCCCCAACTAATTACTTCTGTCTGTGCACACTCATTCGTCCTGGAGGCCAGCGTGAACCTCAAACACATTTCTTCGCAAGCTACCGGCACTGATGTTTAGAGTACTTACTGCATGATGAGGAGTGAGGTACCTTTGTTTTTCTTATTGTTCCTTCACTCCCCGGAGTCGGTTTTTACATTAAACCCTGCACCTAACCTAACAAAAGCTCTGAAAATCGTATGAGGCTTACTGGGCAAGATGAGGAATGAGGTAACGTTGGTTTCCTTAGTGATCTACACTCGTTTCACCATCATGAAGACACCATTTAAAATGCATGGGCCCCATGTGTTTTAGACGAGAGATATTCGGGCGCTGTTGCGACATTTGCGTAAAAATATAAAGTACGTCAAAATTGTTTGAATTTTTTCAGTATTGAATGGAATTGATGCCAGATTTTACTGTGTGTTTAACTTTTGGTTCTTTGCTGCTATAATTGTATAATCTGCAACAGGCGAATTCTTTTCAACATATTTTTGAAACTAAATATATGAATTAAAGTGAAAATCTGCTACAGGAGATAATCTTCACCTACATTGTACATAAATGCATATTTCGGAGGTTTAGGAAATTTAATATCGAATGAGTTTTGCGTGGTAAGGTGGTTAACAGAGAACAAACTTATCCCGGTAATTAGTCAAAGTTCAACTGATTTTGGATTTAAATATTTCATTTGTGTTATCTCATAAACTTGAGAAAGTGACGTTGTGAATACACGTTGTGTGTTGTCAATGTACTGGATACACATTTGATATATTGGTATTCCATTTCACAAAACAGCAAATTGTATGAAATTATGAATTTTTATTTTAGTGAGCGTTAAATTTTACCGAAATCAGTTTTCTACTTCTCGTAATGAATTATGCATTTATTATTTGCTGTTACATTGCAAATATGAAGCCTATATATTCTGTTTGAAGACATAGTCAGGGGGCGAAATACATACCCATCACTGAAATAATCCTAAAACCCGCAAATACATTAGATGAATTTCACTGCTTCCGATTTTTTGTGGAACCGCACAAATCTTTTTAAATTTCAAAGTATTGCGGTATCCGCAAAAATATGACAGGGGAATAACAGACCAACTGTTATGGGCACCAAAATACTATGGAATATTCTAAGATGAATAACATCAATGGTTATATGGTTTCGTCGTATTTTTTCACTGCATGTAAAATTGTAATCGATGCAATGAAAATCATAGAACCGTTCATTTTAAACACTTTTTCGAACACCTATGTTATGGTAGGGAGAATTATTAAAGCGTGCAAAAAACAATAGACGCATAAACTGACAAGTGTCGCGAACAGGAGAGGCTTGCTGGCGCGCATGGCAGATTAGATCCCAGGGATGAGGACTAAAAAACGCATTCCATCATTGGCTAAACTTCAATTGAAAATCGAAACAAAAAATCCCCACGTCAAAAACCTCGGCGCGGCGAACCAGGAATCGTGAAGATGAATACAGAAAGCGAGTCATTTCGCCTGACTTACGACTGAAGGAGAGGAGGGTCGGGCGGAGGCTGAGCCTAAACGATGTAACCAAGAGGTTGTTTACCTTAAAAGAACAGGAAAATGACATTTTCGGATTCGTGAAAACACACGGTCGACGCAGTCAAAGAAGCTCTTAACAAAAGGTTCCGTTAAAAAAGTCTGTTGAAAGGGAGGGAGCATCCAGAGGCGGACATCACGCGAAACGACCCTCGCCTCTAAAGCTCGCGCACGCCTCACTCCGTGCGTTAAATCCCCTTCGTGTCAGCGTCTCTTCGCTTGCCGATCACGTGCCAAACGGACGCCGCGACTGGCGCCTCATCCTCCGGTTTAAGGCGCCGTGATCATGTGGGGCAGGGGAGAGGGACGGATACTACCACGAAGCGCAATAACGTGTGATCTCACTGTTTGGCCGCTCGCTCGGAATTCCAACTGTTTTTCCCCGCGCGCGTGTTTGAAGTGCGGAGTGCTGTCCAGTGGTGTTGTACTGAGGAGCGGTGCTTTGACTAGGCGCTCAAAAACCCTTGGGAAAGTATTGACAGCAGGGATTTCATTTTTTTCTGGCTCAGGTTCGATGGAGCAAAATATATCCTTTGCGGCTGCTGGAACCATTGCTACAATACTTCATGGGTGCTTTGTGAATCCTCTGTCATTCATCCATTCTGTATCTTCGAAGACCAGAATACTAACTTTACCACCTGACCTCTCTCTTGGGTGATGTAAAATGAATATATAAAAATATGTAACTCTGCAGAGAAGGGGTTTAATCGTGTATTAGAAAATGTGCAGCAAAAAAATATGGATTTGTTTAACCTTTTTCATTATAAATCGTAAGCATTTCTAAGTTGATAGAATAGGTCCTTTATATAGGATTTGAATATTTCTAAAAAGATCACAACTTGGGTTAAATCTGTTCACTAAATTTAGAGATCTTTCTAGTAAGAAACTGTTAGTATAGTGCGTCAACCACGATACATAGGTGATTTAGATGCGAGAAAAAAATAATGAAATACATTCTACAAATTTGCTTCAAAATATTATTTTTTCGAAGAATGTAACGCAACAGCGAAAAAGGATACTGGACGGAAAAATAAACTGAGCAATGCATGCACCCTCTGTCACCCGCCGAATGGTTAATTGGTTGATTGGTGTAGTTAACCCATGGCATCTGCTGATCACCCATACTTTCATTCGATTCCCTTTTATTCATTAACCTTTCATTATTAGCTCTCCATGCCCTGGTTTTTCGACTCATTCTCAACAAATTGCTAATGGGTATAGTTCACTCTCAAAACTTTTCCAAATATTATGTTCCACTGCCAAATGACGATCACGAATCCTTTCCACTCTTATAGCCAAATGTTTATATTTCTTGTTACAATTCCTTCAGAATTCTTTCAATCTGCACTTAGTTTACTCCCACTACCCTGGAAGACATGTATCGCTTCCAAACGATAGTATGAAGGCAAGCATCAGTCTACTCGTATACTGCTGATTATGCTTCTTCTAACTATTTCTTTCGATAAATCACTAACCGTACACAGCGCAGCAGTATTCTGTCTGCGTTTACTAGTCTAAAGACTTCTCCATCAATCCTCCAATCCTCAGAAAAAAATTCTATCCAAGCATGCAAAATCGTCCACCGATGAAGAGCAAAAAGCAAGTATAATATGTATTAGCGCACTTATATACTTTGGAATCCAGTTTTACTTGAAGAATCGTAAAAATATCTTCAGTGGAACCTGTCCTCGATACCTACCATATTTATTTATCAGTAATTCAATACTTCAAAAATCTTCTCTTTAATGTTGACGTGTTGTATACGAATGTGACATGAGTGCTTTGGGACATTTGAGAGGGATGAAATGAACTAATTAAATGAAATGACATACACAGTAAGTTTTTCTTGTTTCGAGCAGTTTCCTAAATTAAGTTCATTATCGATAATATAGAAGAAGAAATTGAAAGAGAAAAAAGAAAAAAAAAGAGAGAAAAAGTCTGCCGCAGCCGGTAATCGAACCCGGGTCTCCCACTTGCCGGGCGGGTGCTCTGTCCTCTAAGCTACTTTTTCTCTTACAATTTCTTCTAAATTCAAAGCATCTGTACCATGCGTATCTCATCGCTTTTCTACATCGATAATATACGTCAACGAATCAATGCATGACCTTTTCTATGATGCTCCGATGCCTACAATAAGTATTGCATTCCCAATATTTACCTAGAATTTTTTCTGTTATCTCAACAATTTGAACCAATAAGGCCTATTCCGTCGTATGAGATGGAATCCTTTTTACTATCAAACAAATTCACAGTTGTGCGCCTAACGCTCGCCTGGTCCGTGCGACCTAATTTATCCGGATAAAACCTCGTTTACTTCTTTACAACCCCTTCTTTTTATTTCATCCAACCAAAATCCAAGAGAGAAAGGCAGGGCGGAGTAAATCCAAATTTAAGCGTTCTATTCTCACGAAATTTTGGAGAAAGAAATGAGTTAGACGGCTCTGTTATACAACTAAAAGGCCATTTAAAATATGTAGTTTGAAAAAGTTTTAGAATGAGAAAATTATCGTAAGTATGGAATTTCTGCCACTTGTTAAGTTCTGGAGTTTACCAAACATTGTTTTCTAGTAATATTTTCATAAAAAAAAAGATTTTTCCAGGTATTATCTTTCTTCAATTTTATGAACGCGAATATATTAATGCACAAGAAAATAGACAAAATGGGACAGGGAACGAGAGTTACGTAATATGATAGTTTTGATTCCAATACATTTACAATCCGAATTTTTCATGTCAATTCGCATGCATATGAGCTACACTACCTTGAGGAAACGAACAAATCACAGAACCATTCCCTGGAAGTGTAACTCTGATGACATAACAAATCACAAGGTGGCCAATAGGGTGAGAAGTAGGAGGAGGACTTCTATGCATATTAGCGATGCAATTCCTCGTGATCTGCACTTCGTAATTCCTTCGTCGGTGACACTGCTATCGCAACGCCGCATGAATCCAAAAGCAAATCTCTGCTGGTGAATGCCTCCTGGCTGCTGAACTCATTCAATTCATTTCGGATTACAAAAGAGGCCTGCTAACCAACTCGCATCGCAAAGAGACTGAGTAGGGTTTACTTCGAATAGATCAACATCGGGCTTTAATGATGCCTTTTCATTTCAAACTACACCTAGTGGGTATAAATTAATACGCTGAATCATAGGGAACACCTTAATAAACACCTTTATTTACAAACTTAAATGTAATTTAATGTAGTAATTAAATATCATGACAAGTTGATGAGATATCAATTTAATGATTTCCGCTTAACAAAATAACCATTGAGACAGTAATTTTTTAGAATATCTTCTTAGGATCAGACTGTGAAATGTCCGTGGAAACAGCTTTCGTAAGAATAATCTTTTGTATCTAATAAGAGCAACTATCCAATTGAGCTCGGAATCGTTTTCCCCTCTACTATGTATTTGTAGATGTTATCATTTTGCTGCTGAAACAGCAATAGACCATACAGTTACCACAGTAAACCGTAATAAATGGAAGCGCCAACCTGCATTTCATCAAACGCCATCTATTTACTTTATCGGTATAAATTTGAGCATGGAATGCAAGTCTTTCTTCTTCTTACAAATTTTCTACTCATGAATATAAAAACCTAATTGGTGGTAATTTATACTAAATTTAAATGAAAAGAAGTCTTTTACTCTTAAACTCTACTTTAATTTTATATAGCCATTCAAATACCGACTTTCAATTGAGCAACATTTAATACCAAAGATAACAAGAACAACTACAGGATAATCTGCGTGTGTATATACTTTTGTGGTGTATTCTTTAAGATTTAAAAAAAAGACTCTGTGTCCTCTTCAACTACATAATTGTAGGATATACTATGGTTTTAGTGCGATTACCTTCAAGGATACTTAGAATTATATAATAAGCAAATCCTAAAAATGAATATCTCGATTCCTTGCAGTGAAAACCCCCAAATCTACCAATGATACCCCAAAACTGAATTTTAAATCTGTTCACTATACCTGCGAGACCCTTTTCAGCGTTTTTCAGACAGAAAATACCATATGATAGGTTCACATCCAACTCATGATTATTAAGGAGAAACCGCAATGTATGGAATGAAGTTTCGGGAAAATATTACTACTCCCATAAAGCTTCGCTCAATTAAGCGAAAATGTACACATTCAAGTTATGCCTCGTTGCCAATAAGAAATCATTCTCAATACAGAGAGCTTTCTTGTGAGACATTGTTCAGAGAGCTCTTCACTGTGTGTTAAGCAAGAATATCTGGTTACTTAATAAGCGCAGCATATTTTTCAAATAATGTTTCACAACATCAGTTTGCCTTCAAAATTCATTCGTTAGCTATTCTTGAGATGAGCTTGATAAAAAATTCAGATTGCTTCCAAAATTTCATGCTGATCAAAAAATGTCACCGTCATGAAAAAATTAAAAGCTTTGTCAATTAAGAGTTACCTTGCGTGTCACATGGAATAGTATTGCTTCGACATACGTTGCGCCGTAGATTCAAAATTCAAAACCTAGCGTAAAAACCCTCATCTGCAAAAAAACAGCCGATATTGTGGTTTGTTTTACGTATCTATTTACAGTTAATAAAATTCTTAATCGTTGCAAACGGAAAAATAATTTAAAAAGAGAATTAATTTCTGAATATTATTTGTCACTGGATGAAAAGGTTTTTAAAGATATAATGAAAAAGGAACCCTACTCAACACAATTGATAAAAGAAATATAAAATATTTAGGACATGATAGAGGGAAAGGTGCTCGAAAAGAAATGATGAGGAAGACCAAGGATACAGTATTTGAACAGGGCACAAGAACTGATGGGGATTGAGAATTACCAGGAGTTCAAGGAAGTCACAGATAATAGGACCATTTGGTTACGGCGACAAGACCGAGACTTTAGTTAAAGAAGAAGAATGTATCGTTTTGGGTTGTAGGTAAGACCTGCCAACAAATAAATTCGTGAAATGAAAGGGAACATATGTTTCAAAAGGATTACGGTGAATTTCCCCCTTTTAGGATGAATACTTCGATATAGATAGCCAAAATACACTCCGGAGTGGGGAAGAGCCTAAAGTGACGATTCGTCCAATACAAAATCGCACCTTCGTGTCCAAGCTCCCACTGACCGGAGCTGCCATCCAAGACTCGCATTTCCAATCCGAGGCACGTGAATTGCATTCCATCATATCAAACATGCAAACGCTGTCCATCTGATCGACTCGCTCTATGTATTCGACTGCTTGAGATAACCGGGAGCCTCGTCGATTTGGCAGCCGGCAATTCGAATTCCGTGAGCCCAAGTCCTTCTCTTCTTGTCCTCATCTTCGCCTTCTCCCCTTAACACGATCCCCACTCAGACCCCAACCCTCCCCACTCCTCTTCTCCATGTCCTGTTGTCCATCCCACACAAAGCGTGGATCTCTGGACGAATGTGGACCACACGTACTCAAGCACTTGGATTTCGTGCATCCATAGCTCTCTTCTCTCTATCTTCCTTTCTGACTCTTACGGCCCAAAGTGTACGCCCACCGCCCATCTTAATGGCGCAATAGACCTCTTTTGTTCTTCCCATAATTCCACTCGTTCTTCCCCTTTCTCATTATGATCTGGGCTTATCTCGTTCGCTTTTCCAGACAGACACGTTACTTCGAACTCTTCAAATATTTTTGGCCCATGAAGTACAGTTATGAGCTTTTACTCTCATCCCATCTGCGAAATATTTTTTTCGTTTTTTCCATTACTTTAATTTAAAAAGTTGCATGTAAATTAAAAAGATTTTTGTCCTACCCATGGCTTCCTACAAAATAAGGCCTGATAAAATCAATGTTATCTTCGGTAGTAATTTTCGTTACTATATGCATGGATGATCTATTAAATTGTCATTAAATATAAGGCTAATTGCAATCAATAATTTGACACTATGATCTTATATTAAAAGAAAGGTCTTCCTTTTATTTCTTACTTTCTACAGAAATTAATTTATATTTTGGAAAAACGCCAGCACTGAAGGTCACTCTCTGAAATATTTATGCTTTTTTGTTGTATTTTTGTTTTTCATTTCAAATTTCAAATACCTCTCCCAGAGATTTACAAAATCACGTAGCCAATAGTATCTAAAGAATGCAAGTAACTTTGAATTTGGTAATGTATTTGAAAATAAAACTTAACAGTACAAAAGACATAGCATTTATAAAAATAAAAAACATTCCGCACAATCTTGACTTGCGGTATAATATATTTATATTTTTAACAATACATTGTTCTCTGGACTGTTGTGTTTTTATTTATTAGTCATAATTTAACACCAAGTTAAGGCTGAGACAATCCTGTTTAATGTACACATCCAAAGTTATTATATTGGTGAGTATTAAGATAATGTTAAATATTGCGTTGAACAAAAAATGAAAATCCATATGAAGATTTTGAAATTACATTCTATGCTCATTATTCTCATTCATAGAAAGTAAAACTTCTAGGAGATTTTTTTAGTATAACGTTTCAGAGGAGTATACAAATTTGTTTATTTTCTCCACTTGCGAACGTAACTATAGGAAAATAAAATGTTTTCTCCAAGTCATTCTTGAGTAATGTTTCGGAACAGCCACAAAAAATCCGTAGTTGTGGTTGAATTAATATACCGTAGACGTTTAAACAAAATTTGTAGCTGTGCATGAAATTAGGGTAATGCTAAATAATAACAGTTATTCTACGTCACAGTGGCCGAAATCGGTGTCTATAACGACAAGGAATGTGACAGAGTGTTCTATTTCACAGTGACAAGGGGAAACACTTGCATGGCTTCAGATGTTTCCTCTTAAGCTCTATCAACCAGTTTCATTCTACGCTGTGTTCCGACATTTCCCTTCACTTGTGCCACTGAATGACATGATATATAGCCGTTTTTATGACAACTGTAAAATTGCTTCAGTAATTTCAATATCTGTTAACAGTCCTTACAAAAGCAGCACAAATAATAACGGGGTTGTTGGTTGTAAATGCGCTTTGGAATCTTGTTTTGTATCATTTTAGTCGCTGACGAGATATAATCAGGAAGTGCTGTCACTCGTGCCATATTTTAAAAGACTGCGAGTCACATGTGCTATTTTGGGGGCCATCATTGGCATCCCCTTAAGATGATGCGACGCGTCAAAGCTCTTGCTTTGCGATGAATTATTTATATTCGGAAGGAGAAAAGTGTACTTTGTTTATTCCGTGTACGTTCTCTTTTTCCGCGTAACTTTTCGAAAGAATATTTGTGTTAAGTTTGTCGACTACCTAAGATAACACTGGTGAAATCTGTAATCCTATGCTCTAGATGTTTGATACTTCAACCAATCATAAACCTAGACCTATGCTTATTGAGAGGACTGTCCACGTGATAATGAAGCTCTATCGGCTTTAGGAGCACTCCATGTTACGTAACCGATGTGACCAGTTTTCACAATCCCTTCTGTGCATAAATCCATGGAGCATCTGTCCCCATTAAAAATCATAGTGATGAGCATATTTCTTGTCGTCCTTTTACCAGTTAAAATTAGTAATAGTTGAGAAACAATTTTGAAAACTAGCACTAAAGTCTGTCACTGTTAGTGATATACTACGTGAAAGAATGTCAGCTGAATTTTAGTAATTTAAGTTCCTAACAAATAGTTTTGGTATTTATTTGGTTTATTTTTCTTAATATTAGTTCCAACTATTACTAATATTATTACTATTCCTATTTCCATATTATTAGTTTCCTATTTCCATTATCTTTGATACCTTGAACGGATATTTCCGTCCGAATACTTATCTACGAGAAAAGTTTTCGGAAAGAATATTTAATCTTTAGTGCAAACGTAGGTCTGGCTGGATCTTTCTCAAAAACTAGATATTCGTTAAGAGCATCGTAGATTTACATATTCTTTTGCTTGCATGATTGATGTGGTAGGAATATGCTTGCACGGTAGTTTTTCTGAACTGCTTTTCCGTGAGTAATATCTTGCGAGAATAGCTGTCCTATTACATCATGAAATGCTAGGCGCCATATCTTAGCGGGGCAATATCCAAAATCATGGGGAGTGCAGCATCAGGGACGTAGCCGGGATGTGTTTCGGAGGTTCTGAGCCATAGAGTAGATGCAGAATTACCTACATTTTTCAGGCAAGCAACTTCTGAACTAAATGTATTAAAGATGGAGTCAAATTTATATTTACATATATTCCCTGAGAGTCACCAGCGGCGTTTGTAAATATTTAAACAATTACAATTTACCTCCAATAACCAAACCCATTTTGGCTCTTAGACTCTTTGAGTGTTTTAACATTGTAATAAATAATTTAATGCATCATAAAAATAATGCCTTTAATAATGGACTATATATAAGTCCATTAGTATATTAATAATTCTCATAGAATTTCATATAATTAAAATAAGTTAAACATTAAGTACATACAGTCACGTATAAATGCCTTAGGTAGTCATAAAATTACGTATATATGTAGAGTATGTTTTGGATAAGTGGACAGTTTTAGTTTCATAGACAAGTACGATTTCATTTTCTTAGAGAAAATCATCTAGAGCAGCGGAGTTAGGAGTTAAATATTTAACATATTCAGAATTAAGCTCTAGTTTTCGTCGTTAAAAAGCAGGAATAATTTTATCAGCGCACTGCTGCCCCCTTTGCATTGCAAAGAAAATTGCTCAACTGCGAGATCAAACCCCTCTCCACTACTTCACAATCTGAATTCCATTCCTTAGTGTCAATCGACCTAAATCCTCCAACTCAATTTCCCCCTCATTGCAATTTATCCTCAGTCTTTGTTCTCCTACACCTACAAATCAATCTCTTTCTCCAAGAGCGGATTCTCCCACACATCGAAAAGATATTTAGGGCACACCGTAGACAATACTGTTTCAATTAGAATTTTACTATTGCAATTTCTCTTCGGCGGTTTTCTAGTACCCAGTACAATGATAATGGAAGTATTTTTTCTAGACAAATCGATATCAACTTAGCTAACAGCCAATCCAATTTTTCTAAGTCGAAACGTCTTCCAGTCTTTATGGCTGCGGTTTCTACGTCCATACCTTCTGTTTACATTTGCAAATCAATTTATTTCCCCTGCGCAGTGCTGCCAACTTCGTTTTTACGCCGCCAAGTCAGACGGAAATACTCATCATTTAGAGGAAAATATAACATTTGACATACAGAACAATTCTGTGAACATAAGCAATTGCAAAATTTCCAAAGAATGCTCTTTTCAAAGGAAATAGTATACAAGTATATAATCGCAATATAGAGGTCTTAGATTCTGACGAGCTAGTAAATGAATAACATTCGTAAATTATACTTTCAATTGATTTCAAAACATTTTCAAAATCTTTTACTTTACATGGGTCGATTCGTATAGTGAAAACATCGCGTAAAAAATACTAGTCCAAAAAAGCTCAAAGAATAACGATAAGGAGATCCATGCTACCAGTACCTTCACATCCCTCCTACATTACCCTGACAAAATAGAGTATATGGCGTAAAAGTGGTAAAAATATGAAAACGCAAAAGTCGTTATTGAGTACGCGTTACCACAGGATTTTAATACATTAGGTTTTGACGCGTGGCGTAATCATCAGGTACAAGGAAGGAGGAGTAGTCACAATGTAAGGAGGTAGGAGGGGGAAAGGGGAGGGAATGAGCGGGGAAGGGAGAAGGAGAAGTGTTAGGGTTAAAGAAATGAGACAAAGTTCTCACAGTGGAAGAAAGGATAAGGAAAAGTGTAGGGGTAGAGGTTCTCATTTATGATCGTTGAGGAAGGATTCTGCGATACTTTCTTCGATATTTTCTTTATTTTATCTTTGACCTTATTTTAAGTGTTTATTTGATTAATTTATTAATAATTTCCGTAATATTTCCCTCAATGGAAACAGGTAACCCCAATTATATCCGTACTTTGGGACGAACACAAACAAAGGCCACGCACATGCACGACGAAGCTTGGAAAATCCTGCTTATGCGGCACTCGAACCCGGGACCACAATACCAACATGCGCACCATTCCTTCACTTGTGTTTACTGTTGATTTCATTCAACTTAAAACGGCCACATTGATAATAATAATTTTCTTCGCATTTAAATTAGACATAGACCCGTCCCTCTTAAAGAAAAAGAAAAGGCTGTAGCAATAAACCCCATACATAAGATGTGAGAGATAGAAGATTCGAAGGTCGATGATTGTGGCGAATTGCCCTTGTGTAAATTTGTCTGAGAATCAGTCATAGTAATTACGCCTTGCTTCAAACAAACGTAAGAGGCGAAAATCATATTTGGCGTAAAGAACATTCCAACACAATATCGAAAAGTTTGAATAATGTTTATTGTCCACTCTATTATAAGTTACTGATCGTGCAATTTTATCCATATCTCGTACATAAGAAGACGTCGACATTCGATCAAGTTTTCAAAAGTTTCGGTTAACGTTTCTCGACTGCTAAAAGCCGAAGTATTAAGATTTACAATAAAAGGATAAACACGTATATTTGAAACTTAGTAACGCAAAATCAGTATAACTTATACGATTGTACCTATTAACACCAAGCACAAAATGGCGGCCATTTTACTTCCTACCTCCGGGCAGCCAATAGTAAGAAACAGAGTCTGATAGAGATCAATCACGCTCAGAAAGCGATTCTTTCTGATCTCATCGAAGCCATTGGCTCTCTTAAATATTTTCTTCATCCATATGCCCCTGATCTCAAGACGGACATGTGCGAGGCTTCCCTTACGTAAAAATGTGATTTCATGCTCATTTGGTGTATTCTTTCGAAACGCTTCCTCCCGCACTCAAAATATCCTCAAACGACGAAGGAATAGAATGGTAAAGAAAGAAAGAATGGAAACAAAGGAAAGGGATAGAGGAAGGGGAGACATTGGGTTCGAAATGTATCTCCTTCCCCTTGGCCCTTATCTCTCAACAGATTCTCCCCGAGATTCTTAACCCTTCCAGTTATAAAACATATTAGACGGCTTTATGGCACGCGTTTCGCCATTGTATGCGTGTGTTCCGGACGGAAAGCGTGTGGAGGAAGGAAAAAACGTGTCTTTTTAACGGAATGTGAGACAGATAGAAGGATTTTCCTCCCGGGTGGCAATTAGAGTGAACAGGATGCGGTGTTATGATTGGAGGGATGTCCCTTTAGGGGGGCGTATGAGACGAGGGTTGTTCTCTTCATTCGATTGCCCCTTCGGTCGTAAAGGGCTTTTTTAAAAGGAGTCGTCCTAGGGTTCCATTGACGAAGACAACTCCCACAGTCCCATTGTTCTCTAATAAATCAAGCACTAATTTGTGGCCGGAGCATGTTTATGGTTTGATTGCTCGAGGTTAACAAACTTGCCTCAGCGGAATCGAATGCTTGAGTTGCGACCTCAGGAAATTTGAGGAATATTCAGTTAACGAAGGAATTCGATCCTGAATCACGTTAGTCAAATGACTGGTTTAATTATTTTTAATATTCTTTCTTTAAATGCTCTTGTAGAGAAGTATTTGCATCGGAACCATCGAAGGTTGGGGCGAAGGGGCGATATTCTGCCACCTTGATGGCATTTCAGCACAAGCAATAGCCTAGGATCTGACGAGGGACTTGAGTTAAAATTGAATTGTTAGGTTTGCTCGCGATTACTGCACATCTACTCCATTTATCACAACAAATGGCAATTTAAAGGATAATTCATAAGAAAATTGTCATAAACCGTCCCCTCTTGATAAATTCGTCCTTCACCTTTGGAAATTTTCTAGATCTGCCCCTGTTCGGAACTAATTTTTATTAAAATCTTACTTTTCCATTCATTTATCGTTGTTTATAAACAGCATTGTTTGCAACATTGGATGCATCTCTGTATTATATGTACAGTATTTCTGTTATTATTTTGCCTTTTGCATTTTGAATTTTGTAAAAGTCGCCATCTCTGACGTTTAGAGTTGAAATAATTACCTTTTACTTCCGCTTTGAATGTATAATTTACATTGTTATTAGTATACCATTACTTGCTCGATTGTCAAGTTCGTTATAACCATAAGGCAGACGATTACATTCTGCGTAGATTATTTGACGTGCTCAGCGGATCGATTCAGCATTTGGGTGAGAGCTCAGCAATTGTCTTCATCACCTTTGTTATTGGTATTTTCAGTGCCTGCTTGTTCGCGATTATTGCTAAAGCTTTTAGACGCGAGCGAATCTGCGGGACACAACAAGTAATCTATAAAAACTCTCAGTCGTCATTCTCAAGTTAAAAGCCTCGAGGATGGTGACAAAGTTTATCGCCGGCGATAAGTGGCCTGAATTGATCTAGTTGAAAATCCCTGACTGAATTATTCTTAAACACTGTTCGTCATCCCGAATGTTCCGAAGCATTTCATCCAATATCGAATAAACCAGGTATTGTTATACCGCTCCGATGAGAAATTAAAGCAGTCAGACCCGAGGTTACGAAGTCTTTTCGTTTCTTTGCAGAGACGTAACGCGCTTGGAAAATATGGTTGATGGGAGTTGAGAAAAGATGGTGCGAGAGAGGAAAGAGTTAAAAACTTTGGAGAGGAGGGGCGAGAGATTGAACTGCAGGGAAAGAATATTGTTGTTCCGAAGAGGTCCAGGGGGGTAATTAGGAACTGCAAGCTGCTCGCCATCCTCTGCTACAATTAATAACGAGGGGGAGGGGAGGCATAAATCTCTCCCGGAAAATAAAGGGTGCGGGGGTGGGCGTGATTAGTGCGGGGGAAGGGGGCACATCTGCGTGGGAGGCTGCAGGAGGGTCACGGGAGGGAGGGCGCGATGCATATAGGCGATAAGGAATAGCAGAGCGCTGTAAATCTTGGCGGTTTGAAAACGATGCTCTCTCACAGGAAGGGCGGAATTTGTTTTCGGAATGCTTTAGCAGAGCGATACGAAAGGAGAACTGGGATAATATACGGAGGGATGGAAGATGAATGACGGATAAAAGGAATAGAGAATGGGTTAAATATCGGGGCTGTGAAGTTGGGAAGAAATAGTGGAATGAATCCGGTCGTAAGACTAAGAGAGAAAAAGAGTCCAACGGGATCGGGAATCGTACCCAGGTCTCCCAATTGTCGTTCGGGTGCTTTGTCCGTTGAGCTACCCCGGCAGAACATTTTCCCAAGCCATTCGGGAGACTTTGTGGGCAAATATCGTTGCGAGTTCGTCCATCGTCTTCTAAACAATAAAACGTATTTAGTATAGCTCCCTTCCACAAAGTCGAGCTTGATCATATCAGATTTATTAAAAAATAAGCCGAATCTCGATGGGGCGCTATTTTCGCTCATCATAGTTTTTCTTTTTGGGAAAATTCTCAGTTTCTGTAACCATATCTTCATGAATGGTATATCAAATGCATCCAGACGTTTGCTGGAGATTACACCATTACACCACCATTTAGATATTATATATAAATTTCTTATTATATATAAACTTCTCGCTCATCTGTTTCATGGATTTACACGTTATTTCTATAGAAATGTTAATGCTCCCACTTACGCTGGATCGTCATTATGAGCTTTCACGTGTGGGTAATTCCTGCAAGTTACGCTATCCGCAATTTTCTCGGTACTGGCAACTCACATCTTAACCTTTTGCTTTTATATGCAACCTTACTTTTTCAATTCCGTAGGCATTTGTTCCAATTTTCCTCTGTCCATATTACACGTTTAATTTTTATGTACACTAGCACTTTCCTCATATGCGATTCTTTCTTTAACTGTTCCCAGAAATGTTATTCTTCGTTCCACTTTCTAAATCTCTCCCAGCTTACGAGGCTCCCTTTTTGCTCAGGTGGGTGTGGAATCCAGTGTTTAAATACCTTCAATATTGTTAGCATAGAACGGGGTGAAGTATTCAATTTAGAAACATTAATTTATTACAAAATTCATATATAAACACATGACACAGAATTTAGGGAATGCATTTATTATTGTTAATTATTATAATAGGTCATAGCGCATAATTGCTTCATTAAGGCACGTATCAAATAAAAATTAAATCATTGACGTAAGAACTATGATAGGTTAGCATACCCTTTTTTATAACTTTCACTATTATTATTTATTTACTATATTAGTATTTCAAAATCAATGTATTGTCAATACTTATTTTTCCAAACGCAGTTTATTTAATCTTCTTTCACATTGCAATATTCGAATAGACTCGTAATTCTTCAAAATTTTATGATATGATAACAAGGTACTAAAGTTCTATTTTTCGTTTTGAAATGGTACTAAATTCCTTGGTATTTAAATATTATTTGAATAATACAATTTGCGTTAAAAGTGGAACAGAATCAAAAATTCAAGTAATCAAACAATTGAGACCATTGGCTACGGTCCAAATGGAAGCAGGATCGATGACCAGGTTCAGCAGAGCAGTTTTCGTGGCATATTTAACCAAACCTTTTCGACATATATTAACATACCTCGAATAATACGCCAATACACAAAAAGCATTGCTGTTAGAGAAAGATAATTACAGAATTAATAAAAATTTACTTTGATAATTCTTGAGGAAAAATAATTAATTAGATTGTTGCGACCTGATACCTCGTCGCCAAGAGTCACGGGAAAATGTTTCTCCTACGAAAATCTAAAGATTTAACGATTGTTTATAGAGGTATATCGAAAATTAAAGACAAGTTTTGGAAAAATACGAACCTTAAGACATGTATAAGTGTAGACTTACTCATCCATTCAATCTATATATTTTTAGTGGGATAGGTATTAGGAAGATGTTTTATGGAGGCGAAGAAATGGCAACAATTTCAAAAGGACTAGAAATTATCGTTGTTTTCAGTATTTTTAGTTTCTTTTTGATCTCTATCTTTAGGCGGCGTTTTTGTACCAGTGTAAAGTTAATTATTTTTTCAAACAAAATATTTAGATTATATTTCTTAATTAAATTCTCTTTAAATTCTTATTCTTTCTCGTAATTACTTTAAGATATAAAAATTGTATGGTAACATGTAATTTCAAGTTCACTTGATTATAGCCCTTTTTCAACTTGAGTATATAAGAGAAAACCGCTCGTATCTGTACTTTAAGAGTTTTACTAACTAAGCGGGTCAAAAATTCATTTTCTGAGGGAATTATTGCCTTTTACCGATTAACTCTTCATTAATACTTTTAGAATTCTTTTGATATAATGTGTACACTATACCTTATAGTCACCTCTTATTTTCATTGATGAATTCCTTTCTTTGTCCATGAGGTAGTGAAATGCAACTGACGCAATATTATTTCTGGGAAATTATAGATGTAATTCATGGCAGATAATTATGGCCTCAGCTAAGAAAGCGATATAAGCTATTGTTTTCCTATTCAATCCGACTAAAGCTGTACAATTAAGTACAATTTCTTGAGGAATCAATGACTTGCCCTTCCATTTGATAGTAGAAACTCGTATGGAGAATATTTGCAGCTCATTGTGCAACTTTAGTTCACAATGACCGTGACACAGGGTGAATCAAAAGTATGCCTCCTTACTCGTATATAGTATTCTACAATCACGCAAATCAAACATTCTATAGATTAGCGAAGTAAAGGTAATTGCACAAAAGTATTAATCGATAAAACTCAATAATCACCGAAAATTACCCAACGCTACAATATGACGTGTTTTAATAATGCCGACAGATACCACACAAACTACATCTCAACACAATGAAGCAAATATGAGTGTGAATTTGTGAAGTAAAGCAAACAATATTATCATACAAGACTGGCAACTAATCCAGAAAGTTTACAATTAACGTCCTTAAAAACAATTACTGCTGATGAAAAATGGAGTTGTAATAGTTTTCCATTAGGCTCTGTACCATACACATCTTAATGTGATCCGGACACTGAAAGATTATGTATAATTATAGAGCGACTGAAAGAAAGCAATGTTATTCAACGAAGAAGATTTGCTCAATCTAGACTTCGCGGAAGCGACCGCCCCGTCCCGCATGACAAATGAATTTTCCTCTGAAATGGGTTACAACAAAAGAGTGGAAACTGAAGTTGCCAACCTCTCGCCAGAATAGATTAATTACATGGTGAATATTCCGAGAAATAATGACGAAAGAATCCGCACTCATCTGAGGAGGACAAACGCTGCTCCAGTGCTTTTATTTTTGCGACGGAAACGTCGAGAATCTCAGCGTAACTCCCGGTGCACCTCTCGGCCACGTGAATTGGCGTGGAAGTCGATTTGTCATCGCGGCTCATGCAGCTGTTATTGGTTTTCTCGTGCGAGCGCCTTCTCGGCAGCACTTGCAGATGTCGCGTTTCCATCCGTTCGGTGGGAATAAGAAAACTTTCTATTGTTCATATTGACCTTTACACTGCGGGGTTAGGATCTCGCGGAGAAGCGTAGGTTTTTAACAGGATTACGTCTAGAGAGGCGACAGCGCTGAAGCGGTTGAGAAACGCACAGAGATACGATTCCTGGAAGAGCCTCCCGCGTTCTTGAAACGGCCAAGATAAACATCAAGGTGTATCATGTATGAGGCGTCTACCACCGCCCGCCAGAATTGCGTAATTAAATGAGATTTTAATAATACGGTAGTTACATTGATCAGTGCTGCAACATTTTGATAAATCGTAAATTTTTCATTTCTTTCGGTAAAAGATGGAGAAATAATTATCTTCCATTCACTGATGCCGCAGTCTTGTTCATGGCCGAGAAATGTACAGAAGCCACTGAGGCAAGAGTTCCCCTCATTTCCTTTGGGAATTATTCCCTTAAGGGAATTATTAACCCTTATCACCATATTGAGGAATTAATTTTAAATTGAGTCGTAATACCAGCACGGAATATCATGTTAAATTTTTATTTAGAGAACCTTTATGGACTAGTTTGGGAATGTACCTGAGACAACAACTTTTGGAATATTTAATAGCTTAATGTATTTATTTTAGTCACCGTACTCCCAGACAAGTTCTGCGTACCCGTAGGGGGAACGAGTACCCCTCAACTGAGGTGCTAAAGATACTTTATTATGGATAACAATTTCATAGTGTTATTGATAGTGTCATAGTGCTTCACTTCCCTGGAAGCTTCTGTTTTACATTCGTAAGTAAGAAGAGTCAGGGCAAACTATTTAACTCCCCATCTTACCTTATTGCCAATTTTCACTCCAACGAGCAGCAACTTCCTAGGATAATTTCATTGGGATCATTATTTTATAATCATGCAACCTTTCTCATTATCATATCCACCATCATATCTTTCTTTCAAGCTTTCTCTGCGAGCCTACAATAATAACTGAATATATTTATAAATATCAAATCAAGTAGCTTCGTTATACTGTATGGACCGGCCCTCAGAGGTTTCAGAGGGCTGCTTAGAAGAAAAATATAATATAAGTATACTCCTGAAATTATTGTGTTAATAGTTTCAGAAAGGGGCTTTTAGAGGGTTGGAAGAGGTAAATTTACATCTTTTTACAATATCATCCATATAAAATGAAAATTTTTCTTATAAATAAATGACAATAGAAATGGGTTTTAATGACTTAATCGTATTTACTCTTACCGCTTTCACCGCATTACTACCGATAGTTTACTTTTAACTTTGTCATTATGATATGATATCAAATAAAAAATACGTTTGAATGTGAACAATGCACAGTATATACTCATGCATAAGTCGAACTCAAAGTACAAAACCAATTAAAATATTTCCGAGGTGAACTAAACACGAGGCGTTCACGAATCGCGTTTTCACAATCATCATGGTCCATAAAATGTGGTTTTGTTTCCACGGTCTGTGAGGATGAAAGATGACAATTTTCTATCTATATGCAGTCAGTCTTGACGGCGAATCTGAGCAACTCCGTTGTACCTGAAGCTTGCTATTGCGATATGTGGTCGTAATTTTGGATTCCTTCATTTGTTCGGATATTGGATATTGATAGCTTCAAAGATTCTGAAGATTTCGCTGAAAATTTGAATGAAATTTTTAACGTAATCTCCAAATGATTCAAGAATATACATCTCAACAAGCTCAGAAATAGAAATTAATCAACTGAAATAAATTAGAGAGTTGAATGATTATGGGAAAATATTTTCACGATGTAAAGAAACGGATTTTTCGATTACGGGTGGATCGATCTATATACCAATGTGAACAGCAGTTATTATAGGAAATTATGAGAATGTGTTCGTATTTAACAATATACTATATTAAATTAACAATTTTAAGGCACGAGAATTGCGTTTCCATAGAAAAATAAAAGGAATTAATCCGTTTGAAAGAGAGGGCTCGATTCTGAACATTTTCGGAGTAATGATTATGAGTCACCTAATTCATTAAGTTGATGCATAGTTTTCCGTGGGGCTCGATTATTACCCCACCCTTGTTAATCTAACCTTTGCTTACTTCTTCACTCATGGACGAAGCGAGAATTTTTGACTTTCTAGGAAAGGAAAAATCATCTCATATTGCATCACCGATGACTTCCCTTCCTTCGGCATTGTCGATGAGCGGTGAAAGCAATTCATAGGAAGTACTTGAGATCCCGATCCTATCCATGCCTGTCAGAAGACTCTTCAATGAAGTCAAACATTGGAAAGAGAGAACTACGAGGCTAATTTACATTGAAGTTCAAAGCGAGAAAGTGGCGCCGTGTGTGGTTGGGGTTGGCCCACCCCCGCCTCTTCTCTGTGGCCCTCTTAACCTAAAATGGGAGGGGTAGAGTGGGCGGGAGTTGGGGGCGGAGCCGGGCGAGATCGGATGGCCAAGCGGAAAAAAATCCATCACGGGAAAGGGTTTCCTGGGAACTAAAGCTGTAGAATGCGAAGAGAAGGAGGGTATTCATACTATTCCTTTTTATTGCCTTTTTAAATGGGAAAATTAATAGTAATAATTCAATAAAATTTTTGATATGTTTCGGAAACTTTGTTCCTTTCTAAGGGCTGGTGGCTCAAGGCATACGAGGCACGTATTTTCTGTGCTTACCTCAAAGTAATAGCATTAACAATATCTTGAGTATCTCCATTAACTATTAAAACTTATATACTTTTACTGTCGTGAATATCAGAACAGTATTAATTCATCACTCAAATGCCTTTAACTACTAGTTTTAGTTTGACATTCTCGCCATGTTATTAGCACATTGATTATTTTGCTAAATAATCGAGGGGGCACTCTGGATTCAATTCATCTCATAATGTAGTCAAGCACAATGTGGAATCCTGCAGACAAGTGTTGTTATCGTGATTTAGAAAAAGTACAGCAAAAGAATGTAATTGATGTATACATTTCCTGAGTGATTTAAGAGATAGTACGTTTTAGGAAGAAGTAGTAGAAATAACACCTGATACATAGTTAGGAACATGTACGCTGCGAACTTTTCATTCTGCAACGGACAATACGTGACAGTGATTGACTAGGAAAATAGACAATGGTATGTACCCGCCTCCCAAAAAAAGGGTAGAAAGGTAGATGTGTGGATGTAGACATAAAAGTAGAAGCAATTGACAGGAGTTAGATATTTAGAGAAAGTATAACCAGATCAATTGTTTCTTTCCATGAAGATATTGTAAAAATTTCGAAGGACATCTCCCTAATATACATATATTTAAATAGCAATATTTTCTCTTTGATTAGCCAATTATTGTAAGAGTTTTTGTAAAGGAAAGTACGTGCTACTTCTTCCAGCATAGCTATAAAAATGTTCATTTCACTGATACTGTGATTAAAAATTTACTTCTGTCGTCCAACATTTAAGTATTTTAACTTGCTTACTTAATTTACTTAAAAAATTTCTCAAGTATGAGCAAAAGGATTAAAAATAGCAAAAAGTGTATTTTGTCGTACTTTCAGATTGATACTTGCGAATTTTTGCTATGTTGCGCGGCACTTTATCCTTTTCTTGTGTGGACTTAACGATACAACTTAAAGGGAAGACAGTGTGACATAATTACAGCAACAACATGGGGTGAGCAGGTATGTGATTTTGTAAATTATGATGGGAAGAATTTCACTGGCTGTAAATATGTTATTATTTTGTCCTAATACCAAAATTAACTGTTTATCATTTTGTGTGTGATGAACTATTGAAGGTTTTTATACATCTAGAAGATGTTAACCTTACTATCAAAGGTAATCTCACCACATTTATGATAATAAAATTTTCTAATCCCCCTTCTTATCCATATGGTAATTTTTGCAGAAGTTTAACGAACACTATCACTTTCAACCTGATTTATTTATATTAACTTACTCACTAAGTAGTTGATATTAATTATTCTTTGAACAATTGTTTGAAGATTTGAATTCCACTAAGGAAAATTATAATAGAATTCTACAAATAATACTTGAAAATTTTCGTTGAGGTAGAGAAGCAATGCATTATTATTTTGTAAATTGATTCATTGAGGATGATATAATATAATTGGTAGTAATGAGTTTGGTAATTTAATGGGAACTACTCATCAAAATGAATGAATTACCCTCAATAGCTGTCCTTTCAAATGCTACCAGTACCTCTTTGAGAAGCATATTTAGTTGGATTGAAAACCTTATCGGTAATTAAGAATACGATGAAGAATGGCAATACGGCGAAGAGATCCTCAATCATGTCAAATTATTCAAATAAATGATATTAAGAAGAAATTTTTCAAAATAAGGCCAGGATTGCCTCTTTAGATACATCATCATTATAGGTAATCCATCCAAATAATTTGCATTCATCAAATCTGATGATATTGCAACTTTTTCCTTCGATTTTTGATGGTCCCCGCTTATAATATCAACTTTCAAAATGTCCCGCTTCATTAAACCTGTTTACCTTCCCCATTAACTGAAATTTTAGGGCAGATGAGTACGTAATCTCAGTTCTTTTAATTTTCATTTAAATTAACATATTAATCTACTGCTTTGCTCATAACTCTCCCTCCTATTAAAAAATCGAACAAACAATTTGTTCATAGTTTAATTATAAAAATTTCTTCTCTTACTCTGCTTCTACTTTTTGTTACTTTATTGGGAAATACTCTCGGATTTCCATTTGAGTAACTGCCGCAATGGTTTTACCCCCTGCCATAGCCGAAAGGCGGATTGCAGGGATTTTATGTAGATGTAGATGATTCTCGACGTTTAGGCTAACTTCTCGGGTTGTTTGGTGTCGAAATGATCGCTAATATTGATATCCATTTACTGTTTATCTTACTGTCGTTGAACCATCGTCCCTCGACTTTTATACCCTCATGTCTTACTTTTCATCTGCTCGAAACAGCCAATCCCCATAAAGCTGCGAAAAATTAGTTTTTCAAATTGTGATAGTTTTATATTCACGAATGCATAATTCGATAATGTATTGCATTGACATTTTTGGAGGATTTCTTACCCATGAAGGATAAATGTGAAAAAAAACTATTACGAATAAAATAGAACGGCATCAGCCTATTTAAATACCATCTCGACATTTCGCTAATGGTACGCGTTCTACCAATTTAGAAACATTGAGTTAAACTGCCTATAGGACGCCTCTATTCCTCATAATAGAAAAATCCATCCAAATTAAACATCAAAAAACATATGACAACACTAATGATGGTAAAGACTAACTAAGTAATACTTTCAAGGATAATGTTTCAATAAAGATGGAGAAAACGGGAGATGCAGACAAAACTATGGACTTAATCTTGTTATGCAAATAAATGATAATGCTAGAATTCAAACAAAGGTTTAATTTGTATGTCCTTGAATAATTAAAATTATTCTTTCTAATTTCCACTTCTATAATTTTCCAATCAAAATGAAAATCTAATGTTATAGGGTTCATACATTTCTGTCTAATTGTTGTTCTCACTCATTGATTTTCAGGGATGAAACTTTCCATTTAACTTAAATGAATGTCTCATGTCCTCTTTCAAAGAGTCAATCATTATTACGAAAGCAGCTTACAAGAAATTAGATTAAATCTGTTTATTAACGCAAAACAAAATTTTCACGAGTGTTTTCCACAGAATATTTAGAAAAACCATCCATTTTAAAGTTATATAGTGGTTGTCCTACCACGATGGTATCCACTCAATATATTACAAAATCCATTCTAACATCAAGGGAAGGAAATTTCTCTTCTACAGTTAGAATATTTTTTCTAATGGAATCAAACACGTACTGATACATTAGTTAGAACATCAATCATACATACCTTACGACATATTACATCATATAAGTGGCCAATAAAATCAAATTATAGAATACGCTGTTCTTAATTAGAATATCTAGCATAACCTCTGGTAACGATCTATTAACAAGAATTAACCATATAGGTTTATTAGGCCTCAATTCACGTATAAGGTTTGCACAAATATGTGTATTTTAAACATATTTTAACTTGTTTAATTTTATTGTGCCATCAAATACCTCTAAATCACTTAAATAGATATTCAGAGTTTTTCTTTTAAATATATATTTAAATATTTAGAATTAAGAACCAGGAGGTGACTTTTCTCAAGATTATTTTCATTTCCACCAAGCATTAACTTTCTTAGACTGAGTTTAATATGTAACCTAAACGCTTTCCTCAGTTACTAATTAGTGGATATGGCATTACTAATAATTAATGTCTTAAATAGAAGCAACGAAATTTTCATAGCATTGATATTCGGTAGAATTTACTGAGGTGACCAACAATTACTATTCGACCATTGCTACAGGATATTATCGCCTCGGCATGGCTTGAATCAGGATTTATACAAGATCCTTGATATTAAATTATTAATTTATTAATTATAATATTCTTGCTATCACACCCCTTTTGTGTAGTTTCCTGAAAAATTATGATCTTATGCTCCTTACAAAATTGAGCCGTGACGCGAGAAGGCAAGTTTTGGATAGGCTTTTTAATAGGCAGTGAATTTATGTTAATGTCCGTTTTACAACATACAACTCTGGAGGGAATTAAAAATCGTTGTTCGGGAAACGTTTTTTTAAATACACCCCTAATAAGTCTACTCGATGTTTTAGGGGAGAACAAATTTATTGGCTCCGTCAAATTAACTGTGAGTAAATTTAGGGGGAAGAATAGGGAGTTCAAGGGGGAGGTTGAAAGAGAGAAAGCTGAGAGAGATTTATGTCTTTATTTAGAGAACATTTAAAATGGAAGGAGGATTTAATAGGCCTTCCCTTAGTTACAATTATTACTTGCCTTACTTTTCCAAAACTTTCAGATACCGATCTATTGATATTTGTTATGTTTACATTATTTTAGATCGACAAAATGAGTTAATTTTACGAAAATCTGAAAAATTTAATGATAGTTTTTTATGCGTATGAACAATAAACTCAACTTAAAACTCGTTGCTCGTATTGAATGCAGCTTAAGTTGACCGGTTGAAATGAGTACTTAGTCACTCGATCGAAATAATTCCATTTCGTCTTTACTCTCTCAAATACATATCTCTCAGGAACAACTTATCCCAGAGAAAATCTTCGTACATATTCCATTCTGCTATTTCATCGGTTACCGTTCTATCATTTCGTCAAATCATTAGTATAACTGGCTGATTTATTTTTACGATAACGAACTTGGTAATCGACTACCTCAGCCTTCACTTCGTGAATGATAAAAGAAAATGCATCGAATATTATGGATTCGACACCTGCCAATGAATTTTGTGTGTTAAATTATAAAAAATATAGACGAAGAAAGTATCCTTATACTAACATTCAGATTATGCCTCCTCTTCCATCAAAGCCATTTTCTCTCTTAATACGGTGATAAATTTGTAAGAGATAACTTTGAAAGTAGACGTACGGACAATGGGTATGGGTTTTAGAGATTACTTTAGCAAAAGTAGAAATAAAAGCCGAAGGTATAAATAGGATAAACGTACCCAAATGGAGAAAACACCCAAGTATAAGTCGATTCCAGAAACATGCAAAAGCCTACAGATGTTATTATTTTAAAGAAATGTCGATAGAGTTTATTACACAGCTGATGAAAATATCAAAATATACTGCCAACCAAATAGTCATACATATTAATTGACAGAAAAATAAATTACATTACAGGCGACGTAAAACATAAAATTACAAGAAATAATGTACATTATAACATACCAAATAAAACTCATAGCAGTAAAAAATGTATATAATACCTAAATATAGACAATATCTGTAACGCAGATAAATTAAAAACCAAATGATATTTGTGAAAATGCTATAATTCATCATAAGTACATGAATCAATATAATAAATAAAGTATGAAGTCAACGAAAACCAGAAAGCTATCTTTACTCTAGTTACAATCAAAAATTAACCCTCGCATAAAAAAACTACAACGTAGATCCGTATTTTTCTTAGTATATCCGTGTTCTTCTCCTTCATCCCTTGCAAAGGCCAGCGGAGAGTATATAATTTCGGGCGATCTTATTTCTCTCAGAATTATTGCCGATCATTGTAGGAATATCGCTTGGGACGGTTGGAGGATGAGGCGAGGAGTGGGAGGAGCTGAAACGGATGGGAAACCCATTCGAAGACAAGACTGTTTGTTTAAGGCGAGTTGATTCGGATCTGAGGAGGTCGCATCGGGTGCGTGAGAGAGAGGTGGAGAAGATGATTTAAGGGCAGGAACTGACGGCAGATGAATGAATGGAGAGAGTAAATGGAGAGATGGGAGTGGAAAGAGATAAAGGGAAGAAGGATGGAATTACTCTTACGAGAATTAAATTCCCTGAAATCCCGAAATCTACTTTCCGGAAATTTGCTCGCCAAAATTCTTTCGGTGTAATGTTGAGCGTTTCCCGAAACTACCATAATATGCGAGGCATTTTCCGACACATATCTAATTAACTGCCAAACAATCGACGTGATTCAGAGTATTTTTTTGGAAAGACGTAACTATGAGTTACCATACTTTAACCTAACTTATTATTTTCATAAAAAGTTTACTGTTAATCGAAGGAGCTTTTTTTTTGAAATTGCGTAATGAAGCTAGCACGCCAACGATTCTAGTCATGGGAATAAATCTTGGCGTAAATTAAATAGTGGTCCTAATCGATTTATAAAAAGCTCCCATTTTTTTTAATTCTGATGTGAGAGTCACGTAGGAGTAAGATGTTCCAAATAATTACATTGATTTTTTTCTTGAAGTGAGTGTTACGTGGAATACATAGTAATATATTCAAGATATTATTTATTTGCGGCTATTTTCTACTATTTTAGTTTAGTTAAGGTATTAATATTACCTTTAAGATATAGTATTGATAATCTATTAAAATCCCATTTTTTATTTGTTTACATTTCACCGACATAAGTATATTACATTTAAATTAAAGTCTTATCTTAATTACAATCACTAAGGATAAACAAATGTGAAAATTGACTAGATGACTCGAATGAGATATGGATTCTATTTACAACTTTTCTTTTTTTTTCATTTGCAAGAAATGGCTTTCAGAAAATGTGTCCTTGTTATTTTCATATCAGTTCTATGTTTGCTTCCGACGACTTATGGGACTATGATATTAATAATAAGTTAAGTGACTAATTGCGAAATCGCAGTAAGTTTACAGTAAAAAAATATAAAATTCGTGGAGTTTCCGCTGCTTTAGTTCTCATTAGAAAAGTTTTGTGCTTCAGCTTCTAAATCTATTCTCTTTTAGTTGCTTAAGGCCACGGCGCGTCGATTTTTTCATTAGTTGACATGGAATAGTTTTTCCTCTTTCCATATTACATTTCAAGCACTTATACTTATCAGTCATACTGGTTCTGGATGTGATTTGTTGATAAACTAATCCCCTGTAAAAACTACATGGAATCCTCTTGCTTTCTCATTGTACATTTCCTGAGTCTTGCGACAACCACAATATAGCTCAGCTCCAATATGCAGTTTATGTTGACTTCCTTGTTTTTGGGATAGAGAAACCATTGCAACCAATGTACCTTTACAACCAAATACGTGTGCTCTCATAAACGACCATAGATAGAAGTTACATTAAATAGAAGGCGAAAAAGCAATGTTAATGGGTGAAGAGGTTATCTAGGAATAGGGATACTTCTTAATCCGGGGATGACAACTTCAGGTACTTATAGCGATCTGGCTTGCTTTTCTCACTTATATAAAAATATTAAATATTTTTTCTTGTTATTTTTTAAAGTAATGCAGAAAGAGGTAATGTTATACAGAAGTGAAATCATTCATCACTCATGCTTGCAGCGTGTGAAGATATATTCATTTATCGGTGTAGGCTACGGTGCCAGACGTCCCATATAATACAAGTCTATCCGTTACACCGCTGTATTGTTCTGTAGCCCCGTGCTAGTATTCGGGGAAAGAAATGTTTCATATTTGTGGAAGCATAGACAATTAATACTGATTCACCTAACGTGTTTTAATTTCTACTTTAATTTCTTGGGTGCTTTTACAAGCTCTGATCATTTATTTAGTTTCTATGCTTGTAGTCTGTAATTATAAGGTATGCAATTTCTTATAAATTATAAACTAATTCGTGAGAATGTTTGCTGTAAGTATGATAGTTGATTTACTGATATAACATTTAAATTTTCGAATGGGTAATTTCGATTATCCCCCAAATGATTAAGTACGTGGTGTGTTTGCTTTAGATCATGGAGGACTCGGGTTCAATTCTATGGTGGAGACAAAAATGATAACTCAGCGTCGAGAAAAAATTAGGAAGTATCATGAATCGATATAAATATCGGAATTACAGGTATCGATTATGGATTTTATATTAGGCGGCGTGGGAGCTGATATATTGACCTCGTATTATCTCGATGAATGCCGCTTGGTTAAGCCTTAATGGTTGACACCTTGGTCCTCCGTGGGCCTTTTGTGCCGTGGATTAACGTTATCTTTTACATTGCGATGTAAACGCTGTTTCGCACAGGTGTACTAAATTTTAAATAATTACTATCTCGTTTTAATCCCGCATTGCGCTGGAAAATTTGTTCTTTGCCCTGTGTGTTCATACGTAAAAGCTGCCTGCTCTAATGTAGGTTGGACATCAAGCGCTTGTTTAGAAATTCTCGATACACTATTGAATACAGAAAAACTGCTTTACTCCGAGGTCAAATATTAACATAATTTTTCTAGTTCCAAAGTAACAAGCTATAGTTGTTTTACGAGCACTTTGACTTAGGGAAATGAAGTGTGCCTCTTTCTGTATGGGGGTTCACGAAGTCAACCTTCTTCGCATCCAGAGTCCGCTCATTCCATTCCGCCAGGGAAGGGATATCCGTACGACGAGAATGTACGTCAAACCATCCTTGCTCGTGACGGCATGAAACGGTACGTTAACGCAGGTTCTCGAGTTTGAAACCTGTGTCTCGGACATGTTTGCAGGGAACGCGCTTTTAATTTGATCCACCACGTTCCCCAGCCTCTTTTCCGAGCCATTTTCCCATCCCGATCATTCTCATTCAATCTCCAATCCGATCTTTTCCGCTCCCTTTCCTGGGCTCGTGTTCCTCTTTCCCTTCCCACAAACCCCTTCGACCGCCCACATATCCCGCACGGACGGAGGGAGGGGTTCGCTTAAGCAAACATAATAAAACAAAGTGCGATCGCCCCGCGAGATAGGCCGCGTGGCCCTTTCGCCCTCCCCCCGGTCCCAGGGGGCACGGGGCCCCCATCGAAAGGGGGCGTATGTGTGAAACATCGTGATATTATTTGTATTCCATTATTCCTGACTTTGTTTTATACTTCGATCCCCATCTGAAAAAGGGTACGCTCCATCCCCATTGGTGGTTTGCCTTCTCCCGTTTTATTTTACCTTATTTTACTGTCTCCCACGGAATCACGCTCGACGCGCGTTTAACTGATTTCCGCACGAGAACACGCAGCGCCGTTCCCTGGCAGTGCTTTCGCGGAGAGCGGTGGGCGGAGATCGAATCCCGAGGCGGTGTTGTTATCCACTTATATGGCCTCCTCTCACGGTCTTAAGGTCGGCCTGCTAAATTCGAATGTGGATCTTGTAAGAGAATGATCCTCTTACGTGGAACTGGACCGATATTGTGGAAATGGCTTTTTTTGCAATTGTGAAGCAATTAATTTATTCGACTCCATTATACCTCATGTAAGATCTAGTCTCAAATGATATCTAAGATTTTAAATTTAGCTTCTTTACAAATTGTTTTAACATTTGCTTCTCTTTACAGTATCCAACCCATAGACCCATACCCTTAGTTAGTGACTGACATTTCTGGAGAGGAAATGAGACTTGCTATGCATGGTTAGCAAGCTTTCTGGTGCTTCCCGTACTGAGCATTAATAACATGAATGATAGAGTACGTAAAACATTCAATGATATGACCAAATGAATGTCAATATTTATTTTTACCCAGGCCTCAGTTGCTTTTACATTATCACAGTCATGAACTAAACCAGACCTATATAACTTGATAAATGGAAAGGCTGCTTGTGAAGAATGTTGACGTAATCCACGATGTGGATTTGGCGAAAATTCACCGCAAGCCTCAGACAAAATTTTCAAAATTTGAGTTATTTTAATGTTAGAAAAAATTATCTATGGGAATAAAATGAAAAAAACGGAGCCGTAACTGCTTGAACTTCCTAGTAATTGTTTACGCAAAACAGAAAAATAAATAAGAATGAGATACATTCAGTTCCTTTCATTTAAAAGTATTTAAAATTTTGGAATCGAATGAAGACGATAATTTTGAATTGTTTTGTCAAGAGCCTATTTGCTTTTGTTCTAAACTAAAATAGCTATAAATATTTCTAGGTAAAATTAGTTTCTAAAACACATCGCGAACAGCGACATGAACTCCAGCGGGCCATATTTTGTGATGGTATGATTTAGAGTGAGGCAAAAGTACAGGAGAAATAATTTTTTCTCATAATATACCAAAACTCAAAAGAAATATTACATTGATCAGATTGTGGTAGCAGGAAGACGTATTGGCCTTCTTAGTCATTGATACATTGCTGATTTCACAAGTACAGCTCACTTTTACGAACATCTCCTTTTAACTCAGGATTCTTGGGTATTGGTCACTGTCAATAATATTTTAAATTTGACACGTTTTGCGAGAAATGCTCAAATGTAAATTGAGAAATCAGAGGAGAATGAGAACGTTTTGTGTTTCGATACAAAAAAGTGATAAAACACCTAAGATATCACCGCTAAGAGATGAGGACTGCATCGACTTTATAAATATCTAAATTCTCACGCTCTTGAGCGATCCTTCAACTCCTTCTTTCACGTTGCTTTCCCGAAGGTGAATTTAACCCAATTGTCCATTTTGACAACAGTGCACGTTCAGACATTTTTAATTTGTTTCTTTAATGTCGGAAATCAAATCCAAGGAAGGAATTATGATTAATTCCGTGTTTGGACGAATTCCAAGGTTTCATCCGTAAAATTAGTTGCAAATATACATCAAAAATATTTATGGAAGATCTGCCCATAGTTCATTGATTGAATCATTTGAAGCAACGCACGCATGAGGAACTAGCTACACTGTAATTTATCAGCACTAAATTATCAATATATGCATCAATCTTTCCAGAAAAAGAGCATGTCTACATTGTTAATTTTTAATTCTGAACTAATAATGTCAAATAGAAATGTACGTATTTCGTAACTTGGACATTTAAAAGTATAATGCGTGAGATTAATCGTGAGATTATACGAGAGTCTTTCTTAGTCTTTTTATGATTTCGTTAACCATAGAAATAATTTATTATTTATGTTCCTTATTGAGCCGAGATAGTAATATTGAAGCATGATTTACCTACCATACATTTGTTGATAATAAATATATATAATTTAATTATTAGTTATTAATTCATTATTTAATAGGTCAACATACAGAAAATGCATATTATAGTGAATTTTAATAATATCTTTGCATAAAATGTAAGTGTAAACGAAATATTGATCAACAACAGCTGAATTCCTCTGACCGATTAGCATAAAAATAACTGAAATGGATCGAATTAAAAGCCTTTTACTTTGATTAATTAGAATGGCCAAGCTTTTACTGTCTGTTATAGATAATTTTTAACACCAATTCTCAAGAATAGATAAATTCTCGAGAAATGTTCCTTTCAGACAAATGGTACCAAACAAAATCGTTAAACGAATTGTGTAGAAAATAAGAGGATATTCTATGTCCAAGGCATATTTCATTGCTCTTATGAAAGATTAGTTTTCCTATTTTACCCCTTTTTTGTGAGAGTTTATTACGAGCGATTACTTAATCCATGAGTCGGGTTACACCCGATTTTTCAGAGACTCAAGAAGTACCTTATTACGATCATGATAAATCATTAGTCGGACTCACATCAGGTAAAAATATTAATGCGTCATTTCCGCACTACGCCAAATATTCCACATGATCCACTTGTTTTACATCCGAGACCACAAATTAGAGCGTATCTTAAACCTACCGTAATTACAATATTTCATGCGTATTTACTTATGTACCCATATCCATTTAGATAAACGAAAATGGAGATCTGATGTTAGCAGAGAAAGATAATTTACACCGACTCTTATCTGTGTTTACTCGGCCAAAATCCCTCCGTTTTTATTTTATGCTTGGTAATCTCGATTCCACGAAAGAACCTCTAATAGCCAGCGTCGTAAAAAACCCAAACCAATTTACTTTAATTCAAGCGGAACTTCGTCTGACGCCAAGAACTGGATTATTCATAGTGCGTATCTAGAGGTGGAATGGGCAGAGCACGAATTATAATTCAACTTCCTCATCTCCACCCTCAGACACTCCAGTTTTCAGACGTGGCATTTAACCTCGGAGGATCTTCATCCTCCCAGTCCACCTCTGCACGATCCTCCCACGCTTCTCCTGCCCTCGGGTCCACCCCCATCCCAACTCAATCTCATTCTGAATCACTTTCCTCCTCCCCACCCCACTCTTCCCAATCCAACACCACGCCATATTCTCTTCACCGCCTTCCTCCAATTTCCCATCCTCAGGTGCCCTCTTCATATCTCCCTATTCCATAAGATCATTCCTCATCTTATCTTATTCAGTCCTATAAGATGTATGAATTTACTATTGTATATGGTTTGCTTAATCTTAATTCAGTTTAGTTTTGTTTTAAGTGAAGAAGAATCAACATTTTCCGCGAATTTTGATAAGAGACTTATCCTAATGAAATTTCGTACCCATTTGCAAATATATGCTGAAGGTCTCTTTGCTTTATCCCTTGCGGATAATTTTCGAAACTTCTTTCTCGTACTATGCATACGGTTTTGATACTCAGAGCACAGAATTTTCAAAATGTTGTTAATTTTGTTTATCGACTGTACTCATATCTTGTAGTTTACCGGCGAAGGTGGCGGAATAGTTAGCGTGTAAGCCTCCCAGCCCCAAGGTCTCGGGTTCGAGCTCCGGCAAATCGGATATTTTTGGTTAGGAAATGATAGTGTGTTTTCGTCAAAAATAATAATTGTTAAAATGGATAAAATTGGATTTATCTTCCTTCCATTAATGAAGTTAATATTATTATTATATTTAATCAACTTATGAGCTAAGATTTTGTGTTGAAAGCATTCGTTGATTGCAACGATTGGCATTAATAGGTAGATAAATAAGAATAGCAATATGTAATTTTATCTCATTGATTTTTGAATGATTACCGTTTTATTTGTTTGGGGGAAGAAATTTATTCATGAATAGAATGTACGGAATTTTGTACCATTCCTAACAGTTATTCGTTGTTCCTCTTATCAATATCTGCTTAATTTTCATTCTCCTTTCTATCATTCTCGAGTTTTAGAAACGCAGAGGTTTCAAAAATTTAATATTCTTTTTTATTATATCCTAAACTTTCCTACGAATAGTTCAAATAGTTTTTATTAGTATTACATAATGTATTTTCTTTTCATTTACTTTATCTACATAAACTTTCCTGTAAAATTCACCTTTTCTGTCTTCAAACACGTAATTTTATAATGAAGGCACGTTTTTACAATATCTTTTATTTGTATCGCCAATAACACCATGTAATACGATCGTATAACATTATGATTTGTATATTCTATATACACATATAATTTATCATTATATCAGTGAATAAATATGTAAAGTATAAATTACTTAGATTCGTTGATTTTTTCACATTTCTTGTTTACAAAATCGTTGTTAAACTTCGATCCATTCTTCTAATGTGTTTATGATGACTTTAAAAAGCTTTTCCGGTCATACCTAGTACATACAGCATCTTGTGTTATGCCATTTAACGACGCTATCTTTAGATTCCTTATCCACGTCATTGTAACCTCAAAGCGAATCTCTTCATCATCTGATGAAATAATGCTAAAGTTTTTGTCTCCAACACAGGATTGCTGGTATAAATTGGCATTCAGAATGTTTTTTTCGTGACTTCGAAACATTAAGCCCTAGGATTCTCGTCAACTGGCAATTCGGTAGGATGCGTACGGCGCGGATCGGTTCTCCCTTGAAAAGTATCCTATCTTTTACCTTTACTTGATTTTTATGTACGCATCTTCTTTCCACACAATCAATATTTTATGATTTTTCTCTTAAATTTACTCTTACCCAAGTCCTCTTGGTCTTTTCATTTGCACTATTTTTTACTCCAGTGTCTCTAAAGTTATAATGGAATTCAAGTATAAGGGAATAAAATTCGCCGGAATTCAATTTAAATACGGTGAAAGGTTTCAGACTTAATTTTATGGTATCCCACAACCGAATAAAAACGGGAGTATGAACGGGATCCTTTACTCCTCCATTTCTTTCTTATGAAATTCGTTTTTTCATTATTTGCTAAATTTATCGCAGTCTTATTTTAAGCCTTTAAATAATAATAAAGAAATAGTAAACAAATCATTTATTGTAACCATAATAATCGCGGTAAAATGTGACGTTTGCCTAAGTAAACTTATTTATAGTCATCCCCGTCCGTGTAATTTTATGACGTGCACTGTTTTCGAAAGCAATAAATTCGGTAATCTTACGGATATCATATTCCGTTATTATATATCATGGCCACCCTTGAGGTTTCAGCATCCTGGGGCGGTATCCTCCTTCGTCCACCGTCTTGGGCCGGCCCTGATCCTTCCCATCTCCTGTTTCCCCTCCTTACCTTAACCCCCACAGCCCACCTCCAACACACGCTGGCTCTCCTTTCCCATTCACTCCGAGTAGAGATTATTAATGGCGATAAAGCTTAAAACAAACCATTCAATTAAGGGAGGGCAGAGGCCGAAAAGGCGGAGCTTGCGCTTAAAAATCAATTTATCCGTTTTTGGGGTTTTATCTGCTCGTGGAATAGTCTTCCAGATAAGGAAGGAGGGAGAGGAAGGGATATGTGAGAAGGAAAGGCAATGGAGAGAAAAAAGAGAATGGTCAATGAAGAGGAGAAGCAAAGATGGAATAGAAAAAAGGCCTGCCAGTAGAAGAGGAGGCGTATAAAATGGAACAAAAGGAACATTCTCGTGAGATGAAGGGATATCTAAAAAGGTTTCGAAGAAAAAAGTTGCTGTATCATCACGCTGGGCAGGTTAAGTAGAACTAAATGTAACAGCTCGAATCTGTTTTTTTTTGTAAGGGGTAAATCTCGGCCTAACCAGCGTAGGATTGATCAGTATATGACCGTACATCCAAGGACGCACTGAAAAGTCCCGCAACACCCGAGATGTTAAGGGCCCTATTCGTTACATATAGAGGACCCTCATGTTATATTGCTCCTCTAAATATATCATCATCATCAGCCATTTTCAATCCGACGTCGGATGTAGGCCTCTCCAAGCGCTTTCCAATTCTCTCTAGATTGGAATATATTAAGGTTTTCAACTAATTTTACTGTAATTATTGTATTAATTATGCTTTTTTCTCTTTATATCTTATTCCATTTTGATTGAGTGGCTAATTTAACCACTGGTATAATTTTGACGTTGTATCTTTTCTCTTTGTCGTTCTATTCCTCCGTTTTATCATATCGTTATATCTGATTAAAGTATTTCAAATACAGTATCTGTCTTTATTTGTAGAAATTGTGGATTTTTCTTTTCTATTCTTCTTTGTACGTTTTTCTGAGATCTTTATTTTACTTATTTTCGTCATTCTCCTCTTCCTCGATTTTAGTTGCTACACTAAGGTTTTATAACCCATACAATATTTACTTATTTTATTGCTTTTTCTTTATTTGAACTCAATTTTCAATTTGAATTTCAATTCCTCTTTCTTTCTGTCTGAAATGAAAAAGGGTTAGATGTAAGAAGAGACAAGTAAGTTCTAATCTCGCCCTTTAATAAAGACGCACTTAGTATTATTTCATTATATGCTGCAGGGAAGATTCCGTATTTACCACTAAGCCAATGTGTAGATCTCAATATCCTTTTGTTTCCGTTATATTTCTGAGAAATCCTCATACCTAGATTTTAAATTTCTATAAGTGTATCGAATTTAAGCCAAAATTGTTTACTTTTTTTTAATCTCCACCATGGTAGAACTTTCATCAACTGTAATTATCTCTTATATTGAGGTTTCAATGAATGGTAAGCCAAGAAAGTGATGGATACATGTAAGCACTCCCATTTGCGGAGGCAGCGCTACTTTGGAATTCACGGTATTTCTGTATCCGTTTCTGCACTTGTTTCTCGAATTTCTTTTGTATGACCACGTAGAATAAGTACTTCCGATATATCAAGCTGCTCGCTGTCATGCTATTACATTGAATCAAAGCGTGTATATTTTTATGAATGATGCATGCTTCTTTGTTGTATTTTCATGAAAAAGTGTTTTTTAATTTTAGCGGTACTTGGCGGTAAGTTTGCATTATTTTTGGAGCGTAGCTGATACCCGTCATTTACTGCAAGGCGGGTTAGTCCAGTGGTGAGGGGTCTCCTTTGCTTTTTATTTATGACGAAGGGTTAGGTTATTGAACGTGATAAAATCGCAAAAATTTCACTTTTACCGAAGACAATAAAGAAAATGGTTCATGTATGCGATGCCAATTAAATAACATAAAGAAGTTTAGGAAATCATGCAGCATACTACGCTACTTACTCACAAACGTATACATTCTAAGCTTTCTAGTGTTACTCCAGTTGATATTTTAAGCTGGAAAGTACGAATTTCTGAATCATTTTCATTTTTTGATTAATTCTTAAAACACTATGAAATAAATCAGCAAATCAGGGAAAATCATTACTTACAGGGTTAAGACAAAAATAAATAATTATTTATATGAATACTCAGAATAATAATATAGGTAAACTATTAAAGATACCAAACAAGAATAGCTACAGCTATTTATATTATGAAATATTTGTACTTGCATCTTTCAGGAGATTCCATCACGTCAACAAAGTGGTAAAGATTACTGGATCACAGCATTTCATGTTTGATATCATGGAAATCTAGTCCTAATAGAAATTGTCCTCCATTAATTCCTTTAGATGATCTATAATTGCATTTCTTCCAAAGAAGAAATTAAGGAGGCATTACAGGTAAAGTGAATACATAAGTAGTTATTTTCTCGCATTATCAAGAGTCATTATCATTATCGTTTTCTCGAGTCGTTCTTTTTGTAGAATTTTGGAAGAATTTGTAGGCATATGCGAGTGCCCATTTAACAATAACGAATAAGGAAAGGGATAAAAATGCTATTGCGGGAAGATTCGTGCAGCTGTGAATATTCCCAAGGGGAAGTATGAAAAACCTCGGACGGGACCGGGACTCGGACCTGGTTCTTCTGCCAATTATTAGGAGTTCAGTTATCGAAATAAGGAATCGAATATTCCTCCAGTTAAAAAGAAGCCGACAGAAGCTACTTAATGAAAAATTGTGAATCTTATATTAGAATCCTTTGCTAACAACCACGTACGAAACAAGGACGGGGACTACAGGTTGAATATCCTCAAGTTACCGTGCGAAGGCAAAGTCAACGCTGTCGCTCTACTCATGTGTAATAAGTAGGAAGTGAGTAATTGGCTTGAAAGAGGCCTCGTGCCTTCCATGTCCGCAGTCATATCGCGGAAATGAACAAGAAGTCGTGACAATGACATATTCAGATTGTCATAGAAGAGGGGAAGTGCTTATCTCGAATTTTGTCTCCGTGGTTGTGTAGATGATGCATCGGATACCGAGCAGCATATTCATCCTCTGCCACAAGTCAACGGCGGCTAGAAACGCGGCGCGGATGTAAAAGAGGCAGCAGTTTATTTAATTACTATTTACAGCTTAGCAAGTGCCTTGTTTACGCTTTCAGAAGGAAAACAATTATACATCATAACTCTTTGTATTTCGCCGAGAAATTTTAGTTAAACACAGATACATCGGTCAATGAGAAATTCAGTGATAAATTAATCGGCTATTAGTATGATGATTTCGGTTTCCCGATATTCGCTAAGAGATCGGATTCGACTTACAAATAATATATTTATAATTTAGAAACTATTTCTCCCCTTCATCTTCATCTAATTTGCACGTAGTTGTATAGGAGCTAAATCAGATCTGTAATGTAACTATTTGCACATGCAATAAATAATGTTGGGAATCTCGGATAGCAAAGTAGGTAACCCGTGCGCCTTTGGTGAAAGTTTTTTCAGCGTTTGATTTTTTAGGGGTAATATGTGCGATATAACCTCAGATGTCGAACTACTTTTGAAAATACTACTCTGCTACGATATGGAATATTGCATGTATTAAAGTTCCTATCTTTTTTCTTTGTAGTTCTAAGTTATCTCTTTAAGGAGTGAATAAACTGAAATAATCTGGATGATATTACCAGTAAAGTTTTATTAAAATATTATCTCATTGAATAATTTTTACAAACACCGATTTCTAATATTGATGGTGGATACATAAAATTTCACGAACAACTCTGTCTGAAGTTTCAACTCGATGCATCTGATCAAAGAATTTTGCGATATTTTTCATTTGAATTCAATTGTCAGATTTCACGTTCAAATTATGGACCAAGGAAAGAGAAAGCTCCCATATTGAAGGAATCCTACAAAATCACGTATTCACAACCCATATAGTCATAAATATTTGTGGAGGAAAGATATATGTAGAGTAAAATGTAATCCTTCCGACAAAAAAAATACTACAATTTCTTACATTCAGAATAGAAACACCCATAATATTTCAAGCCATAGAATAGCCTTGAGCGGATCCAAAATTAAAAGCGATAATGTTGCATAAGATTAAAAACATTAAAAGGCAATGGATGAATTTTACCAATAATGCCTCCTTAATTTCTTCGGTGAAATATATGTGGAAGAATGGTTTCTTTTGGAGTTTACTTCCATGTGAAACATGATTGTTTTCTTAACTTGAAATCATAGGCAGCCTGAAGTTTATGTGCGTGGGCATCTAGCTTATTATATGACGGCAGATGCATCTCCCTCCAAACACGATGCAAATTAAACAGATTATATATATAAGATTCCAGTGCTTAGCGTTTACTCGAGGAAATTCGCAGAAGTTTTCGAAAGGCGCGAACAAGGGAGCACGCTATAAACTTGATAGCTAAGGAATGGAGAAAGCGGTTTTACATAAATTCGAGGAAGGATGGACCGAAAGGAAGACATTGGAGAGAATGGGAATTTTGGTGTTGAGCGCAATTTTGAGGGACCATCTAACAAATCATGAATACGCGGTGTTAATCGGAAAGAATCATTTTCCTCTCGCCTTTTTCGAAAAAGCGGAAAAATAAATTGAGGTCGGGTTTTGAATGCAAGGAGCAGAAGTGAAAGCAGAAATTGCGGAAGAACAAAAAATGATGGGAAACATGGTTTACGTTTCATTTACGAAAACGTGCTAACATTGCAAATTATGTCTGGTTAGAATGTCTTCCCGGAAAGTGGGAGAACTGAGTTTGAGTCCCAGTTATGTCGCTATTTCTGTTTCTTCTTATAAAATTTAGAGACATTCAAGAGGCATGTGTAAGATGGAGAAATCTTTAGAATAAAACAATCACGTAGGCGATAAAATTTTTAAAAACAAAACTGCTACCTGGTTACAATTGATTAAAATCGAGTGGAACACCTTTGACTTCCTTAAAATATATTTGTATGGGTTCATACATTTGTATTTACATATGTATTTAAGTAGATGATCCATGTTAATGCTTCTTTTACAATGTTTAATACTTACGAAATCATTGTCACAGGTTTCAACTCACATAAAATTCCTTTGCGCACATTGAGAATAATTTCGTGGACATGTGAGTATCAAATTGCTTACTTTATCCTATCTGTATTTAATTTAACTACATTACATTTCACTTGCTATTGGGAGGCCTTTCTATTTAGGAAAGTCCACTGGGCTTGGTAAATTTACCAATAAGTATCGTTCATGCGAATGATAATATCTTCATGCTGTTTCGAAAATAAGTTATATGATTAAAGTGAGAAATAGCAATAAGGAAGATTTCTAATATCGCTCATCTTAAATACACATATTTAAATTAATTGCACTAACTTGCGAGAAAAAACTAAACCAATGAGTGAGAAATGTGAGTACCGTTCCTTTCTAAGAGAGGCTAAATTAATTTGATTGAAGTTTGTAACATACCTCGGTCGACCCTATTTCTCTAACCTAATTTCTCGAAATGAGTAACCTAAATATATATATTTCTCTTCTTTCTTTCGTAGACAGCTTAGCATTTACAGCTTAAGAAGTCGCTTATCCTACACATCTCGGGTAACATCCTCACGGATACACCAATCGCGGTCTTCGCCCCAAGAGCTTCAACAACTCCGTGTAACCCGTCCAATTGGAATATCGTAACACTTCCTAATTGACGCAATCTCGCTCAGCCCCGCGGAAGAGGAAGGCGAAGAAGGAAAGAGAAGAAGGAATAGCGATCGTGGGAGAGAGAAGTTCGAAGAGGTCAAGTGTGGGACGCGGATACGTACGGTCCAGACGTGGCGGCTTCAAGAGCCCAAAGGTCATCGAGGTCACTTGACCTTCTGAGAGCGCTCAAGCACGCACCCGTAGCAACATGACCGCACCCCGCTCGCTGACAACGAGACTTTGAATTATATTTTACGGCGGACAGAGAGGGAATAAGCACAAAACAAACGAGCGGGATAATTGGTAAAAGGGAAATATATGAAAGAGTTTATTCGTCCCGAGGAAAGGATGTGCACGCCATTCGGGAACCGTTGTCCGGAGGTTTTGCACCCCTTCGATCTTGAGGTCGCTCACCGCGCGGCTCGCTTCTTTTTTTCTAATTTCGTTGATTTATTGGGAGGGGTATCTTCCGTCCGGTGTTGTTCCTCGAAGATGAATCCACATCGGTGTGAAGATGATAACTTATCATATCGGTTTTGGTTTAATTAACGGGAGGAAAAGCGATCCTAACTTTCGGGGATAATTTTTGCTAGGTTTAAATGCTGATCGCCCTACACACCTCAAATAAAAATTTTCATGTAAATACAAAGATAATAGTTTTTACTACATAGAAGTTATATAATATAGTAGACAACAAGAATATCCCTCATATTTATGGTGATGTTTCTAACATGTTTACCATTAAATTCAAAATGTTGCAGAAAATGCAATGTCGAGCATTGAAGTCTCCAACTACATTTATTTATTTATTTATTGAGATCTGCATTACAATTTGGCCAGTTGGCCAGGTGGCAACGCTGGAAGGAAGTATAACATGATAATTTGAAAATTGCCTGGCATTCGCCCAAGACGGGAGGGAAAAGCTTAGTTGGCTTAAAAAAATGTCCTTACCCATCTTTAAAATCCGTAGTTAAAAGTTGGTGAAGCTATAAAGAAAATTAGAAATGTTGTTTTAATAATAAAGTTTAAAGTTGTAAGGGTGCCTGAGAAAGGAATAATCGTTCCGATATTACAGAAAAAATTTAACGGAAGAACCTAATCTAAAGGTACATACCGACAATGCAAATTTATTGGTCCTGTAATCTAGGAATATAATGAAGTAGTGTTAAATTAAAATAAATAACTAGCTCACAAAAAACTTGAACCAATACGGATATTGGTGCAATGCGTAAGAGCATACTTAGTGCCCTAAATTGGTAGATGAAGGCTGGATTGATCCCGGAGCGAAGCTCAGATGCGAGGAACTTCAGGAAAATTTCAGATATACTACACCGTGACAAATGCACATAATATAATATATGGACGTCAAGTATTAGTTTGTTATAGATTATAAATAGCTAAAGCTAGCAAAAATGTCAATCCTTGAAAGTACCCCGCCGAAGAGAAGACGACGCGTGACAATGAAGTTGGAATAAGAACATTAAATATACAATGTATATTTAAAAAACATAATTTTGAAAAAAAAAGTATTCATTGAAATAAAATTAGCTTAACATTAATTAGTTAAATTCACGATGAAAGTTCTAATCAGAAGCTGTTATAAATGTAAGAACCTGAAATAATAAAATCATCTAAATATTTTCTGGAAGGGAGCATGTTTTGAAAGATTACTCAGAGCTTACCAAGCTATAGTTAGAATTCTGAGTATGTAAAGTGTTCATTAATTGGAATAAAATTTTATTGAATGCACCATGCACTCATTACGAAAGCTGTCCACACAGCTCATTATTACCTGCCACTACTGAATTCCTAGTTTCAATGCTTATTCTCATTGCAGAAATTCACCTTCATTAATTGAAATCCGCGGAGTATCTAGACATAATTATGAACCAAAGGGACAGGAATAATTCTACACGTTGTGAGATCTCGGACCTCTGATAGGTGAGCCAACATTCCTTACCTCCTCGAAATTAATCTTGCTATACCTCGGAATGACGCTATCTTGTAGAAAACTCCGATCGGATTGTACGTTCCGAACTTTAATATCCATTCATTCCTCATCTTCGCGTTCGTAATTACGCATAAATTAAACGCGGAGTGTCAAAACATAAATTTTGACTTTGACAATAAGACACAAATGAATATTAAGAAAATGCCATTACTGATCGCGATGAAAGCTACAATTTATCCGGGAGTTAATTAATGCTCGTAGCGCAGAGCTCTTGACTGGTCCGAGGGAAAGAGGTGTTGAGAGATAGAGAGAGAGAGAGTTTGGGTCGAGGGGAAGGGGTGGACGGAAGGAGAGGAAAGATGAGGTGGGGGAGGATTTGCACAACTGGCGCTTCAAAAACATCGAAAACACGATTAAAAAGTTTATTTCTTACCCTCCGTCTTCCGTGTCTTCTATTTCGGTGCTTCCCAACCTTGTTCTTTCATGGTGCATACACACAAACTCAACATATCGGCGCACTAAATTAAATGTTTGTTCTAGTCTAAATATAAATCGGTAAAGAGGAAAAGATCGATTATGGAGTAAAACCTTTTTGTAGTACTCTAATAAACTCTGATTACAGTAAAATCAATTTAAAAGGAAAATTTGCGAAGCATATGTAGTAACTAATGGGAGAAATGTATTACTATCGGTTATATAAAAACAAGTCTTCAAGCAGTAAGTACTATAAATTAGAGAACAGTACTCTGCCTAGGGAAAACATCAAATACCGCGAGTAAGCAAGTATCAAACTGAGTTGGTACAAAACAACAAGCACACTATATTTTCCACATTTCTCCGCCCCTAACCCAAGTAACCCCAACCCAAACTAGCAAAATAATAATAAGTTAAATAGTATTTGTTTCTTATTAAGAATGATACACTACAGAAGAAAGAGCGTCATAACCAATTTCATGCGTGCTAAATTGATAGTTGTTCATTTGTGACCCCTGTTACTTTGGGACTCGCTTTTCTGATGTGCATCTATTACACAGCACACCAAGAGGTTAGCCGCGGCATATCGGTTGAGTAGCACAACACCATGCAATTTAGGTGTTCGATGCTGTGGTTTGATGACTCAATTGTATCTACTTGGACTAATTAATAATAAAATGGGAAAAAAACTAACGATCTATGAGTTTTCACTCGGAATCCTTCATGATCATTTTACGGTAAAATATTTTTCCGAAGTAAATATTCCCGCTACTAACTACGTAAAGGTATTAATCAGTAATTTCTTTTATGTTAATGAATCTGAGAAGAATTGTATGATACCACGGTTTAGTTTAGATTTCATAGTTTTAGTAAGTATGAAAAATAAAGTTCGGATATTCATAAAGGGTTTTTTTTAGGCAAAATACGCTGGAGACTTCAATGCTCGCTGTTTATTCTATTAGAAGTTAAAATTACATTATTAATTTTTGAACTTATTCTTGAAGATGTCGCATATTTTACCATGTATGGAAGATGTTCTAGATATGTTTATTAAAAAATTCTATTTTTATGAATTAAATTACTAAATATATGTGCGAGGAGCTACCAAAAATTTCCTGAAATTACAACCTTGCGCGTCAAAGGATCAAGCTACTGCCAAATGCCTGTAGGAAGAGCAGCGTACAATCTTTTTGAATCGGTATATCAAACGGCTTCATTGTCTATAGATGCGTTCGTTGTTTGTGAATATTTATTCATTGCTGTGTCTTTCAACGTTAATGATATTTTGAGGTTCATGCTGGAACGTCTTTTTTTAAAGATAAAGCTAGGAAGGGTTCAAAGAGAGCTTAGAAAGGATCCAAGAGACAGGCTTTGGAACTATGATTTTATATTAGATTTTAGGAGACTTAGGTATAAATGAAATTTCTATTAATTTAGGAATAATAATTGGAATTAAAGAATGTTGTAGATGTAGTTCGGAAATTTAATGAGACAAAGTTATCGGTTGAGTCATTTGAAAAATAAAGGAGTGAAAAATGAGAGAGGTAAATAGTTTTCAATTATTTGAATAATTAATAGAGGAATAAATAAAGTTTTATGCCGTTGAAAGATATTTTTCTATTCTTATTTTAAGCAATTGCGAAACATTAGGAGTAGAAAAAGGAATAACAATTGTGGAAAATAGCGAAATGACTGGGACTCGAATCCAGGTCTTCCACTTTCCGGGCAGGTATTCTGATATTTTGGTATTATTTCCCTGCAGAATACCTGCCCGGAAAGTGGGAGACCTGGATTCGAGTCCCAGTCATGTTGCTATGTTTCACACTTGTTATTCCTTGGGATTTAACCGCACGGCTTTACCGTGCAAAGTAATCACACCTTACCTAATCCATTAGGAGTAGAATTTACGAATAATTGACGTACATGTCAGCCGCAGAAGTCAGAAAGGAGCGGCAAATTTTGCTTCCGGATACTAATTACTGATTTTTTATTCGAGTCTTATTGCCGACAAAAATTAGATCGCCAAACTATTGTGAGAATGTAAAAAGAATGAAAAGAATGAGCATATACATTCTACTACCAAAAAATCCGCTTAGCTGGGAATCAAAAATAATTTATTTGTATTGGTCAGCAAGAAAATCAGATTTACGGTTTCAGGTTGATTTTTGATAACTCATGAGATGTCTGGTTTCTTAGAAATACAACATTTAATGATAAAATATGAAATCATACCTATTTTGTAGTTTTTAAGATAAAAGCATAGAAAATAATTTTATGCTTGAAATTAAGTTTACGATGATTAATGTTCGCTAGTGTTTGAAAATATTTCCTTAACCGAATTTAGAAAATGTCTAATTAAATAGAACACAATCATTGTCAGTAAATTCATAGGATGGAGAGAAATTTTACAAACTTGAAAAGACAAGGGAAAACGGGTAAGGGTGACTTTGCGCAAGATGGTGCGCACCCAGGAAAAATCCCAAGGAAGAATGGACTTGAAAAAAGTCTGACGGGACCGGGAATCGAACCCGGGTCTCCCAATTGCCGGTCGGGTGCTCTGTCCGTTGAGCTATCCCGGCAGAACATTTCTCGAAGCCATTCGGACATTGAAAAGACAAAGCGTCAGCAGATTATCTTGTCAAAAGTTACCAAATTCCAGTCTCGGCTAATGTATTGATTGATCACACTCACAAGGTCGTCTGAGAGATAGTCAAAGCATAGTATGAAATGGTAAAGCTTCTTCCAGCACAGTCACGTAGAAACACCTTTCCTTTTCTTAAGGAAACGCTCCCTTTAAAATGCGAGGTAATGAAGTTCGGTTAACATTTCCCCAAACTTGTTCTAAGCGAGATGATTTAAACACGACAACCCTGCAACCCTGGGTCAGAAAGAGGATGGAAGAGGGAAGGAGATGACTGTCTTGAGAGGATGAGAGGTGCATTTGGAAAGTGGCATGCAGGAGTATCAGAGGAGAAGACGTGGGGGTTGGAGTCCATGGTTGGAGGTGACGAGGGTGAAGTTACAATAGAAGGTGTGACGCCACTTTATTTCTTTTTAGCTCTATAGTCCATTGGAAAACAGCTATTGAGTGCAAGATATAATTTCATAACCCGCGATTTAGTTGTTTCAGGTGCATTTTAATTACTGTTACAATTTCCCTAATGTTCCCTTGGTATGAAATTTCTGTTTGTTTGCATTTTTCATTTCAATCCCATCACACACCAACCTTCTCTTCGCTGGTGTTCTTTTGCAATTAACTATCTCAATCTAACAAACCCTCTTTTTCAATCCTTCCTCTTAGTACTACGAATATCTTTTGTACAAATTTTGAAATATTTTCAATGGTATTTTTGATGGTGTTATTGTAGTGTACTTTTGTACGTTCAAAATTGAAGCTTTCGCATCGTCTTCACTGATAAAAAATTTACCATTTACAAAATAACATATGTGAAATCCTCAATCAAAACAGCACCGATGGCAGTACTTATAAGAACTGTTTTCGCACGAGATAAATTGAACTCAAAGGCTTCAAAATTCAACCGAGTATCAAATGCTATGATAGGATCACTCACCTGTTTTGAAGCTTGTTCATACAGATAGATTTTAGTATCAATGACGGAGAATAACTTCGTGTTATTTTGGATTCCTCGTAGAATATTTTCATTTGTCGATTACTGTTAAAGAACCTCATGTTAATCGAAAGATATTTCTGATAAATTTTAGAGCTGATTCCTTGATATTAGAGTTAGAGAATATAACTACCTGTAGGGGCGACTGAACCTATTAAAGCCTGAGAAAAAGGCAGCAATACCCTATTACATTACTTCTGATTGTAAGAGAATTTTTTTTTCAAACTGTAGAATGTCAACTACTTTCCTGCATTAGAGGTTTAGAAATACCAAGAAATGTACCCAGAAATCGGTAATCCGGAGCTTCCCGTTTGTCTCTGAGCGCCTTCCGCTTGCCGAAAGACGGCTTATAGAGAGTTTTTAAACCTCTAATTCATATACAGCCGTGTTCCAACCATCTTTTTCTTACATACTTTCCTGCCCTTCATGCGTAATGAATTTGGATATTCACTTCCTTTATGATTTATATCTCGATGGAAATTTAAAACAATGATGTTGTGGAAATCAGAGATTTCACTGGGAATTCTTCCAGGAGAAGATTACAAACATATAATGCAAAACTTAGAAAACTGATTTTTTTATAATTTGTGATTTACTCAAATAATTAACTCTTTTATAAAAGAAGTTATGTGTTGCGATATTTTGTAAAGTGTAAAACTCAGGATAATCTTCGCTTTTAAGTAAAAATAGTATATAGTTAATACCTTATTGTTATAAGTTATATTATTAGAAAAGTATATAATAATAGTTGATAGTAATGTCAGGATTTTTGCTTTCAAGGGAAATTTACCGAACTGCATAAATGGGACGGGATACAAATTACAATACTTTATACTTAGCAAAGTTTTATTTTATTTCATTAGTATCGAATGCATTTGAAAATTCACCATCTTCTCATTTCTTAATCACATTGCTGCTCTATTTTTATCATAACCATCTCCAATATTCAAGAATCCAAAAGAAAAAAATCCCACATTTTCCTTACTTTCGTAAACAAATCTCATTTTCTCTTCGTATCTCCCAGTTAATTATGCCGTAAATTATTAACCCTTTTCCCGTCATTCAAAGCCTTCGTTCCGGGGTCAGCAAAGATTCGAGTCGGCCCTAGCCACGCTCAACGTTCCGCTTTTTATGCCACGGAACATAAATTATGTCGAATCATAGAGCCGTAGCTCTGCGCTAAAATAGAAAAGCGTGTGAATGCGGATAAATAATTCTCTCCAAACAGATATATGACCGCAAGGAGGTCGGGAAGACACTGCGGGGGGCGAAAGCTGCACAGTCACCACGTAGCCCACAATGGGAGCCTCTCTCTCCTTGTGTATGTACCTGCGAGAGAAGGATATTCTCATCCCAATTGAAATAAAAACACGAGTATATTTCTGAAGAGTTTATTTTTTCGGAGCGGTCTGTGGAGAGGGCAGCGAATAGCACCCAGTCATTGAGGTTCGCCTTGGAAGGGCGAAAGTGTGGGTGGGAATGGATGGGTATGGGGGCGAAGGATGACTGTGGGTCAGGACGGAATGAAATCAAAGACACGCTGGGCAATATCGGCCTGGAGTAGGTAGTGCTCCATCGCACAGTAAATACATGGAAAAACATGATATGATGGACACTCCAGTACTCGCGCTTACTTTGATTACGTGACTGATCGCGTGGGTTGCCAGTGATGAGTCACGACGCTTCATTTCCCACTCTCAAGACTTGATTTCTATACAATATTTATTTCCGAATTACAAGTTTTAATTATCATTGTTAACTGTTACCGATGAAGTTAAATGTCGATCTTTACTTTACGATTATCGATGTTCACTTTAACCGTTATTTTTAGTTGCTAATTTGTACAAAGAAAAAACAAAATTTTACCTCCACCACTGTATATTTCACGTCATCGTCAGGTCTGATGATCAGGGGCGCATATATAATTAGGACTAATAGGAGCTACGGAAGCCTCATCGTATGTCATCACATAGTCGTAGAAACATGTCTTGTGTTCTCTGAATTTGTCTATCTATCCGTGTCGTATGAACGGAAATCGCCCAGGCGGATAGGTAAAATTTACGTATTACTGAAATTAGAATTTAAATGAAAATTTAGCAACCAATAAAACTTGGGTTTTAAACTATGTACCTTCGTAGCTATAAGCTATGTTCATACAAGTTGTCATTATATTATGCTTCTTTTATCTCCATGCTAATCAGACTAATGATGAGATACTTCATTGCAAATCGTTTTTACGTATAACATTGCTTACTTGCTAAGTTATTTCAACTTATGAAAGTTATTTTTTAATAAAACGGTGAGAATTGGTAAACAGAGTCCCAATTACGCAAGTGCATCTTCAAAGCCATATGTTATCATATTTTATCCAACCATCAAAATATTTTCCTTGGCCATTGAAGACTGCCTTCGTCCCCTTTTTAGAGGTCGAGTGAAGAGTTCGATAGACAGATTTCGATAAGTCATTGAAAAGAGTAAACAGATTCCATCATTATCGCAAACATAATTATAAAGTATAATTGAACGAATAATTTATTCGTTCGATTCGATGTCAACGAAAATGAGTGATCCCGTCATTAAAGATATCATATTCAAAATCAGATGACTCGATGATGTTTGATTCTGCGTTCAGTCATATCCATGAATCTGAAGACATATCATGACAAATTAGGTCATGATCACTTGGAAGATGGAAACTATCGCCTTACTTTTAAGAATCTGAATTATCTTCTGAATGTTAAGTTAACAATGGAACCTGGCCCTTAAGTAGACAATCGTTTAAATTAGTTTGAACCAGATATGGTCCGCAAATGATTCTTCCTTATTGCTTGAATATTTACAATATATAGCATGTTTGATTTTACAGAAAAAACTTAAGTTCTAGAATCTAGAAGTTAAAATCTAGATATTTTTACCGACTGAAAGGACTGCCCTTTTTTTCCTTTTCAGCACCAAGATTCCAGAACGGATCACAATTATATCTATCTATAGTGAATTTGCTACTGCTCGATTTTCGATATTGAGCATCTCCATATATCGTTTCTGAATCAAGGAGTACTTACGTAAAGGAAATCCTAATTATCAGGGTTACCCTAAAAATTCGTTTCAATGTGTGCCATTCCAGAATATTGATGCAATACAGGAAATAATGTAGATGGTAAAGTTTACACCGTCAATTATTGGTATCCGAGTTTCTTACTGAGCGCAGTAATGTGCGTAGCATAATACTAAAGAGGTTTGTAAACGTTCGTCAGCTGCTGTTGAGTTTACTATAATACAAATCCAATGATTTCTATGTTAATGCAGTCGAATGCGAAAAAATTTTATTAAAAAGACTGCGTACTAAAGACTGCGTACTAAAGACTGCGTACTAAAGACTGCGTTCTACTTCTTCCTGCAATCCACTGAAAGGCTACTTGCAGGATAATTATGCAGATTTAGATGCACTACCCTGCAATCGAAATGGCCTTCCGATGTAAAGAAATATTTATAACTGTTCTCTAATGAATATCATTAAGGATTGATAAATTTAATCTCTTCCCTGTATTCTGACACTTCCCCATACTTTTCGTTGTAGAATTATTTTGTACGAATGAATACTCAATAAGTGCCTGAAAATGTTTACCTTTAGGTATCACCTTCAATCAAATTTACTTTTATCTTCTGCTATTTTTTTATTGGGAAAATATTTTAGAAATAGAACTACCGAACCTTGGAGTAAATATCGAAAAGACCGGCAAAAATAAATGCAGGGCAATGTAATTACAAGGAAAACGTGTTAACCATTTGACGAACGAAAAATATTTTGTCATGAAAGCTGTTCGTCATTCAAACTCCAGACTGCCCTATTAGAACATCCTAAGTGCAGGATATGCAAGAAAATCCAGTGACAGAAATTATGAACGCACGAAAGTTTGGTCTAACTGGTAAAACTCTCATGAGACTCGAATCTACCATCGATTGTTTTCGGTAGTTCCAACAATCTCCACGGGCGCATTGATCGAGGAGGATCAGAAAAAATGAAACGCTTCGGACGTTTCTCCCCTTCTGTTTTCATAGGGAGTTCTCCGCAGGGAAGAATCTCTCTCTTACTCTGGGAAATCTTCAAATAGGAAGTGGGCAGAGAGGTATGGGAACATGAGGAGCAGGAGAGAGATTGGGGTGAAGAGCTCTCTGAGGTCGCGACGTGGGCGTCGTGGGCAAGAAGATGGGATGGAGTGCAAATATTCCGACGCCCAGATAACAACAAAGAAGTTGGAAATGAGGCACGAGACGAAAAAGAGAGGAGAACGCTTGGAAGGAGAGCGAGGGAAAAGGCACAAAAGTATGAATGCGTGCGCCATTCTTAAATTTTTTGGCGCAGTGGAATAAATGATTTTACTGCCAAGTATCTGCGTCTTTATGGAGCCGTTCTACAGGTGTGAATCTGAGAAATCGCAGAAGATGAAGGCTGCGAAGAAGAAATGGAAACTACAGTTGACGTGATCGTGACCTCGTCTTTAAGCGACATATTATTTAGTTTGTCCTTCCTTCTTTGGCCTTCAATTCATGGAATAATGTATTATCACATTTCAAGTTTTCTATCCTTTTCCTATCCAGTACCATATTTCTGATGATCTTGATTTCCTTTCTATATTTTTCTATTATTAATTGGCTAAACACAAAACGGGGCTGATTAGTCCCAATTTCGATCGATAACAAAATCGTCTGTATATACGTGTCGTATGTATCTTTTTCATTACTCCGTCAATTGCGCTTGTTACACTTTCAGTTATCTACTCTCCATAGTTATCTACTCTCCATAGTTATCTACTCTCATTTCTCCGTAAACTTGCCTTTTAACCTCTTTTTTATGATGGTTTTTATTTACTTATTCTAGCTTTTCAGATGTTCAATCCAATTATTTGAATGATTAACTGAACTTAACATTAACTGAACTTTCAGTTCAGATAATGTTCCCAAATAGCCATCTTCTCCTTAATTTCCGTCCTTAGATTTTTATTATGAATCTTTTCTCTCAATGAGAATGATTTCCATAGCCTTCTCCAGCTTCAGCTTTCAGTATCTTATCGTCTATTCCTTCTCGTACATATGTTAAAGTACAATGAAAATGTTCCATTCTATTAAATTATTAAATATTGAATTTCACTTTTCTTAAAGATTCAGAAGGTATAATTTGTCTCCTTATTAATCTCCTTAAGCTTAAATAATTTCTTTTTAATTTCTGTAACAATTAATGCCATTAAATACTCATATAATCCGTAAACATGCATTAAAATAAAGATGTCATATTGTGCATGCTTGCATGAAATTCTTCATTTTTCTTTCAGGTTGAATTCTCTTGAGCTTCAGGAAATATCACCGCTGTCCTAATGACAGGAAGTATGAAATTGATCGTTATCTTCTGTGATAACCTTATAAAACTGGCTTTATTCTGATTTATCTTACATTTCCTCTATCGCCTGTCTCGTTGACTCGTTTGCAAATGTGATTGGCAAAATATAAATAAGTAAACTATTAAAATAAGATATATCTTCCATCACAAAAGGTATCCGGCGAAAAATGACATCTGCTCTCTTCCTTTGTGCAGTTTGACGTCAGCTCCTCTGACATGGATCGGAATACAATAGGTGGCATGAATGTGACCTTCCCTCCATGAAAAAAGAGAGTGCCATTTTCAATCTCATAGTGCACATCGCTTCACGTGTTGTTTTCTTAGCCATCATCAGTTTACAGCTCATCTCGGATCAACCATCCAATTTTCCTACATGTACTACATACGCGTCTCACTTCACTCTTTACCACCATCACTCCATCTGTCGACCGATGCGAGAAACACAACTTCGAAATCCTTCCCGAAACCCACCCTTGAAAAAGAACTCCCTTTAGTCCCTCCCACCGTCTTCATCTCCTCCTTATACACCCTCGCCTTGGAACCATGACTGAGCAAGTCGGCGAAGGAGCTACAAGTGTCTGAATTCCACAGTCTTTCCTCTCACACGAAGGGACTTTATGTTTGAGCAAGAGGAAGAATTCTTCGTCCACCTATTTATTCACCTCCCACTCCAACCGCTCTCACTCTCCTTGCCTTTATGTGCTTAAAAAATGTTCCATATTAGATGACGGACGAGGTAACGTATTTCGTACTCCAGTAAAATCCAAGGAGAATAAGGTTAACCAATGAACGTGCAGATATGAGACCTGATAAACGTCTTGAATCAGGCTCCGGATCAAAAGATAAATATATGTTATAACATTATTGGCAAATAAGCTTATTTCTTTCCTGTTCGTATTTTACTGATTATCTTCAGATGAGAGAATAGTAATCTCAGGGGTGGATTTTGATTATTACAGACCCGGATCGCAAAAGTCAGACCGAGGCTCTCATAAGGTGTCACTAAAGAATAAAAATGTATCTTTTCCTACGAAATATGTAAATTGCATACCTTACAATAGCTTTAGTGTGACAGGAATAAACAAAACATAAGTTTTTAAGTGGTACATCATCCAATTACAATGAGTAATTGATAGAACTGTCTCCAAGGTATTTAGCCCAAAGGGCAGTTTGAGACTTAGTACAGAGATTTCAGTTGTGTAACATACTATCTAAACTTGTTTTATAGGATGTCTTTACATATATACATATGTAATGATAAGTAAAAAATGGAAAAACTATGTTATTGAGATTTCATAATCAGTGTTATTGGGTCCACACACTAGTATACGAGGCTCTCAGCTAGTGCATAAAGCTCAGATAGCGCCTAATTATAAAGCCGTCCCACAGTAGTTGCCTTCAAGAGGAAAGAGATTATCACTTACGTCCTTTACTAGATAGTCAAACAGAGCAGAACGAAAGTGCTTTACGGCAAGCCCTATTGGTGTTTAAATGTATGAATTTAATATTTATTTGTGCAAAACTCTAGTGATTCATACAACGAATTAAACGTATAGTCATCACTAATTACATTACAGTGTTCATAATTAACTGCGATCCACCTGTCATCTGATATTTCATTTTACATTTTATTGTATCTAAATATTCTTTTCATTGACTATCCAACAACTGTCACCCAGTTTTGTAAGTTATTATGATGTCTACGAAACATCATATCAGCAATAGTACTGGTGCTTTCAGGCGCTTCAACAGCTATGGTAATTTTGTACATACCTTTTTAACCGGGAACCGAACCCGAAACTGCTTTTACCAAAGTCTATCAAGTCACTCACTTGGCTGTCCGGGGACATTGTAATGTTTTTATCATGACAAAAGAATTGAGATAGGTATCAGGCATGGATGCTAAATTTAGTACGACTTGAAATTAATGGAACACCTGAGCATATAAAAGCAAGCATTGAAACCTCTGTAATCTCTAACGCATGGGAGACTTTAACGCCAGATTGTGCTTCACTCTCTCCGAAATATTGCAAGAAAAATCATATTAAGCAAACAATACTAATGCCCTCCCAGTCTTTCAAATTACAGAAACATTTAATTAGAAAGTCAATGTTCTCATTCAGTTATCTATTTTATAATACAGTTAGGAATAGTCTTTATTTCGGCAATGTAATTGCTCGTCGTTAGGAGGGTAAATTAAAATTTTTAATTAATTATTATGAAGTTGGATACGCTTCAGCAAATTCTTCGCAATTTTGCACTGAGGATAACTTTTAATTTTGACACCAGTAAATTTCCCTAAATATCATATATCACGACTCTTGCGTGGCTCTATCTTTTAGTTCTCACCTTGTTTCATCATAGAGTCTATGACAAAATAAAATTTAAATAATATCTTCTGCACATCTGGTTAATCCATGGTGATATGCAACATTTTTTGTATTGTTGATTACTATGGTGTCCTTAATTAATGAAAAAGTAAATTACGGGAGTAATTTATTCATTAGGAAGAATAGATAGAAAGCTATCTCATCACACACGACACTTTCAATTCAATTCAACTGCGATTCCCTCCTCATCGCCAAGCATACCCAAGAAATGGTTTATCTGCCAAAATGTGTCTAAAGAACTCTATCGAATCTAAAAAGAGGATAAAAGATCGATGGTATTCCTTAAGGGTCAGTTGTTTCGCAATATAAGGAAGAACAAGCATGAAGCGAGGCGAGAAATTTTATTCACAATGTGTTTATCTGACCCCTATATAATTTGAATGATTTCTCTGTAATCTTGGCTACGAATTTTTATCCGAAACCACTATTTGAGGTGAAAATGCAGGGGAACTCCAAATCTGCGTCCTGAAACAACCTCGCATGAATAACCCTCTTATCTCACGTGAGTTTTTGAGAAAAGTCTGGTTCTTTTTTAGGCGATTTATTTCAGTACATATTGCACAAATATTATTATAATATCCTAATGATCCAACTCTTGCGAGTTATTTAATGATTAAACTATTCTGGCATTTGTTATCCAGAATTTAATGATTTCAACTGATTCTAGTTCCTGTAATACATTTAACGATTCTTTAAATGATAATAGAATTGCTGACTATGATACAGAAGAGGCTTTTATATCGATATTTCAATATCAAAAGTAGCAATATTCTCTTTATTTTCACACAAACTCTCAATGTCTGTCTTGAAGGAAAGGAGAAGTATGCAAGCCAGGAATTTCTGAGATACGAATCAACCATGCGACAGGCGTAGAGAAAATCTGAAAAGGAATGGAATGTGAGCAAATGGAGAAATACTAGCGTAAAAAGAGTCAAGATAAGCAAATTCTTTGGCGTTAGAGAGATATCGCCAGCAATCCAATAAATGTCAGACGAACGCCTGTAAAGAGATTTAATGTACCTTCAAATGACGTCAGATATCATAATGAGGATCTACCTTTTTTCTTAAATTTTTTAAGATTATTACTATTGATATTGATAGAACTTTTGTGGTTTAAACTGTTAAGATAAAGCAGATAAAGGTGGAGTAACGCAATTCACCTTATCAGCACATGCATTACGAATACTTCAAATATAAGTAAATTCTCATTAATTTAATGGAATGTTTTTAAGAGAAAATGATTGTCAAACACCTATATTTTCATCAATATTTCCTTGCGATTTGAATTACTGAGAATCTTTATAAGTAGTTTTAAGAAAAATTATCAAACACCGGAAGCAATCCTTTATTCAGCTAAAAGAAGGTGTAAAGATATTATTTATTATTTTCTTAATTGATTCAATTTACTTTCAGAGTGAACCACTGCTAATACATCAAAGGTGAAAGGCAACTAAAGATGATGTCCGTAAGAATCAAAACAGAAAATATTTTCCTCGGATGAACATCGAATATTCTCTGGTAAGTGTGACTTTGTCATTCAGCGGAAGTGTATTACTTGAATGATGTAGAGATATTCTGAGTTATACCCTCTACAAACACACTTTTATTGATGCGTTTATTGTTCCATATGATATAATTAGAAAGAAGTTTATATATCCCAACGGGTAGCTCGAAAAGGTCATCAAAGTAAGTTTAATTGCTAACTTACCGATAGTTATAACGATTATTTATAAGCAAGGCTTTTATAACATTTCTCATCTCAGTACCATATTGCCCCAAGTGCTCTCATAAAATACTAAGGACTACCGGTGATTTTCGTAACGGAATAAGTACATACATGCTGATGGCTCCCTAATTAGAATCTGGCGCAACTGGCCCCGGGGTCTCGGCTTAAAACCGATAACAAATCAGGTTAAAATCCTACAGATTGCTCAACATTCTACAAACAAGTACTGATGATAGTGAGATCAAGTACATCCCAGTGGCTGCCAATAAAAGTAGCCGTTAGATACGCTGTGCAAGAATCAAGGAAATAGCTCATTAATCTTCGAGCATATCTAAATGCGGAACCCATCGAATACATGACTCAAGTATGCGCTCTGATGTTTCTCAGTGTTGAAAGAACTACGAGGAAAGTGCTATTCTTGAAATCATGTAAAAAATGGAGTGTACAATGAAAGCCTAGAGTTGAAGGGGGCTGCGGATAAATTTTTAAGAAATTATTCAAACTATGCTTTCAATTCAGAAAATTAAGAGGTAGGGAAGTTTTCATAGAATTGAAAACTTCTCCGAATTTTTAAGTGATGAATACTTCTCCTAGGTGCCAAAATTCTCCTTCAACTCACTAACTATAAAAATTATTCAAAAACTTACTAAGGTTTACAGGATTAATGTCAACTCTCTGTGATATTCCTTAACTCTGTAGTCATATATTTTAATTCCTACATCTCTTCGAGTCAAAAATATAAAAAGTTTGCATTATTATTCGCATGAAAAACATTTAATTTCAAATAACAATAGTTTTCATTACAGCAAGATACTTCATTTTAAATTTCGCGCTTACAAATTTAAGAAGTCTAATTCAATTTTTTATACCCTTTGTATATGGCCATGTACAGCAATGACAATTTTTTAATCTATGGATAGGATTCTTTTGTCTTGCTTCACGCTAAACAAAATTTCTATCAATTATCATTTTAATGACATGGTGCTACTTTTAATTAAGGGTGAATATTTTTCAATGCAGCTTTTGTAACTCTTGCCATACACTATCTTACTCGTTTCTCGGCCACCCTGGTCACCCTTTGGTTAAGGGGGAAAGGAAATGTTATATAACAGATTATTCATTACGTTGGCTTTATTCATCCAAAAATATTTGGAAATTTGAGAAAAAATGTTCCACAAATCATCGATAGAGTTTTACCAATAACCGGAGTTAATTCAAAAAAATGTTTCTTAAATCGCTTCTGTAGTATTTCTTCTTGAATGTTACCGCAACATTCTAAATATAAATTATGTATACTGCCAAGCAAGATTCCAAAGATTGATGAGCACTGTCAGAATCAAAAACGTTGCAAGAAACTGTAACCGGCCATTAATTAGTCTTTAATTTATTAATTACTTTGTAATTCTATCTCCCAGTAAATCAAGCTCTCAAATTTATATTCTTCGAAATGTCATTCTTATATCAATAAATACTTTTTATAATGGTAGGCAAATTATATCGTGAATACACGGGAATATCGTGCTACACGGGAACCACGTTTTAAGACTCGGAGGGTTTATTTTTTCGTATAAAGTTTAAATCCATAGTTATTTATTTTAGCGAGGTAAGGTCGCTAGATATGCCTGTTATTTCCTGAAGGGAAACCCTCCCAAGTCGGAGAAGGTGAAAGCCTACAATTTGGTAGTCTTCTATGAGGCGTGAGAAAATTGTCAAATGCTAATATTCCGATGCACACCTCGTGTGTTTGTGATCCATTTGATGTCATTACCGAATATCCCCACATTTCGTACCGCTCTCAGCTCTAACCACCGATAACACCTCACGAAATAGCGTCGGTATTTGTGGAATTGATGAGTGGGGAGTCCATTGGAGCACATCGCGACCTTTTGGGCGGGACAGCCACTCGGATCACAAGTGGCACGTCCACGGTCGTGACGGAATGTCAAGATGATGACGGCGTCGGTGTTGAGGAAGGAACGTTGCGTTGGCGTTTTGCGTGTGGGAAAAATGCCATTCCACTCAAGTGCATTCTATTTTGGCGTATTTTCGAGCGGTGTCCGGGGATGTGTCTTTGGGTGCACTTCCATACATGCAGCTCTCACCGGTATACCTGGGGGCCATGCTCCTAAACCGATGTTCCGCGACTCATAGATGTGCTGAATTATAGCTCTCCATGAGCCGGATAACATCCGGAACATAAAGAGTAAATGAATTACTAATATGGGTATGCTACATAATTTGTTATTATTATTATTATTATACTATTCATTATTATTTATATTAATTTTTGGTTATATTTGACTCTAAGAAATGGGGAATAAAACAATTTTAAGACGCCATTGAAGTATATAAAATCGTACTTGCCAGTTGGATCATTATTATTTTAGGATTCACCCTTGAAAGGCGTACATTCATTTATGAAAGGCCTAAATTTGGAAATGATGTGACACTTAGAGAAAATACAAGAAAAAGGCCGAATGAATTTGGAAAAAAAATTAATAAACAAATAAGAGGTTGAAAAATGACCTGAAGATTGGGGGTCATCGTGGAAGTAATACGATTTCCAGCCAATGCAGAAAAATGTTCATCTTTTCATCCACAATGACGGATTCTGTTAACCCATTCAACGTGCATCTTTGGCTAAAATTCATTCATTGATTTGCTTGGTCAACTAATAAAAGGACAGCCTTCATCTCAGCGGGTTTCCTTAATTTAGTTTTTCAAGTTTTGCTATTTGATGTAGATGTTGAACATGAATTCACTTGTGATTTGTTTACAGAACTAGCTCTATGGACGAAAATACGTGGGAATGTAAAGAAAACGGAATCGTTCCATTAAATATAAATTGGTATGAAATGATAGAAAACGCCGTTAAGTTGGAATTGCGGTAAATCGTCCGTGAACTGTATAGGCAGATTGGGCAAGAGAGCCCCATCCCACCCCGCCAAAGCGCTCTTTTTCTCGCGCTTCCCCATACGGCCCTCCCACCCAGAATACACCTTGCGCCAAATTCTGCCCGTGAATTACCCTTCTTCACCTTCCTTCCCATGCCCTCTTATTCCTCTTTAACAGTACTGTTTCTCTGGGAACAGCCGCCCCCTCGAAACCTACCATTCCATTTTTCTCACCGCCCTCTCATTACACTTATGCCCGAGCTGTGGAATCACCGCCTTGTAAACAATGGCCGTGCAGACCGAATCTGTGGGGTGCCAAGGGTTGTGTTTTCGGGAAGCGTCGTGAGCGCTTTGACCCGCACCCTTCCTCAAGACCCTCTTGGCAAACACTGCCCGCTATCCCGTGGACCCCGTCCTTTTCATTAGGGGGCGTCCAAAATTCGAGGGTTATTCCGGACCGAATTGTTTACGCCTCGAACGTATCTTTTGCGTAGACTCTCCCACACCCACGCCGGGTGCCGAGGTTTCGTTCCGGTGCAATCGAGGGGTGAGATTTAACTCGGGGTATGTTTCTCGCGAAAGTGTTGTCAAGCCGTAACATTTGAGCTCCGCCCAGGGAGAACCACGGAAATTTCGTGCGCGCAGTCCGATTAGCGGGCGATTTCGGATATATTGAGATGTTCGGTGTTTTATCCGAAGCTGTTTAAGCGCGTTGGTCACGACTTTGAGGAGAATATGATTGCGGAGGGTGAAGTAAGCTGATTCTTCAAAGTGGAGATGCTTTATGAGTCATGGGAACAGGTTGCATGCATTCGGCTGTGAGCGGCTTCTGAAGGCTGGTTTTATAGCCATGGAAAATAGAAAGGAAGAATAAATCAGGGGTAACAACTTTCATGCTATTTGAACCAAACGGAAAAATTGTTTGATGTGTCCCACTTCGTTCCAAGACTAACCGAAATCGCTTAGAGTGCGTTTCTTTCACGTCAGCTACCTTGCATGAGAAATAAAGTGGAAATAAGGGTTGCTTTAACTGCTGTCTCAAGATTTCCGAGGTGCATTTTAGATCCGAAGAAATTGTTAATATATAGGGTTATTTAGTATATAGTAGGGTCATTAAGATCTAAAATAATAGAAGTTTTCTTGAGGTTGTCTCCGATTATAGGCACAAAAAATGAACTCATACAAGATATGTGCTAAATATAATCTTGCACAAATATGTATTGATCTTAATAATTGGGAAATTTACTATGCATAAAGAAAAATTTATCTTTTATTCACAGTATTGTCTCAGTATTGTGCATGGTTATGGTTTGAAGCTACTGAGGCTGGGGCTGAATGTTAATAATTTAATTGAATAATAACCTGTACAGTATACATCCTGCCCACCGGATGTACATTTCAAAAATAATATAGTTCAATTAAAGGTTTCCAATATTTTGATCTGCTTTAACGACAACGCTAAAACTTATCTAACATATATCTCTCATTCTGCCAAGAAAAACAATCAGGAGCAACAAAATCACTGCGGCATTTATGCCTTTTTAACACGTCTTATTAGTTTGCTTCTCCAAATTCGGATGGAGTAATTCTTTAATTTATCGCATCAAAGGGCTACCAGATAACAAAGCGGATAGCGCCTTATTATTTGGTTAGCGGTCCCTGGTTCGATTCCCTGCGGGGACCATTATATGTGAAATGATCTTGGCTGTCGAAGCAGTTTTAGCAACAGTACTACTGCTAGAATCTATTGATGCGTCTTCGACTTTGTGGTAGTTCTCCATTATCAAGAATAAGGAGAAGAGCATGACCTGAGGGGTCGAAACCATGTCATTTAATAAAAATTATTATGGTTATGGTAAATGTGTTTTCTTTATTCTTTACACTACTACTTCTCACAAAGAATAATTATTATTAACTCTCTATTATAATCTCTTTGACATATTAAGCTTGAATTAAATTATATTAATAAGTTAGGGCGAACAAAGAACAGGACATTTCATCAGGAGAAACTGCTAAATATCTCGCAAGCATGCGATTTTATGAGCAACATATTCCATTCCGCAAGATGTGGTGGCTGGCACAAATTTTCATTACCCTTATCATCATCAAATTTCCTTCATTGTCTATTAAATTACGTTACTCCAATAGATTCCCTTCTCTTTTTCCGCTCGTGCAATAAAGTGGACTGGATGTAATAGTTTGCGCCCAGCAGCGCAGCGCGGCGCCGGCAGTGTTTTGTTTTTGCGGCATAAATCGTTCAATCCAATCACTTTTTCCGCTCGAGTCACTCAAGCAACCTGTTCTCACGGAGCTGTGTGCTCGCGATGTGAGACCTCCCACGTGGCCATCCATCAAAGTGACGCTGCCCCTCCCTCTCTCGCATCTTAATCATTCCTCCTTATTCTCTTTTCACGCACTTTCCTTGCTCGCTTCCATATTCCCGCAGATCTCTTACTCTCGCAACCATATTGTTTCCACGTTAGAGCTCCTCTGTGTGAAAGTCGAACGCGGAATATAAAAGTATGTAAGAATGTATGCCCCTTGACACTCGCCAACGGCGGTGTGTAGGGGTGTGTATTTATGCAGATGTAGATACACTTAAATAATTTGGTGTAATAATAAACAATTTTTCACCATGTGTTTTAGATGAAAAGTATGATGCTCTGCAGAAAATCTTTGCACACGTAAATTAGTGGAGTATTATATAGTAGTATTGTTGAAACTGCTTCGACGTCGTAGGTCATTTCGCACGTGGGCCACCACCGGGAATTGAACCCAGGATCGCCTTCACCGAATTCGAACGCGTTGCCCACTCGGCTATCCGGGAATCTCACTTCACATACCTTTTAATAGTCCGTCCATTATTTCAACTCCTTGCATAAACTGTCTTTGCTCACGTTTTGCTTTCTTGTTGCTGCATGAAGTAGCGCAAGTTTGTCTCGTTCCAATCAGTTTTCTCCTCACTTCCCTATGAACGTTTTTCTTCATCAATCGGTGCAGATAAGGTTAGTTATATATTCATTCATTTCTATAAGAATTTATTAGTATAGGCACACATTTCCATAAAAATCGCAACATTAGTTCTATCAAGAGGAATAAAATTACAACTGCTTAGTCATATGGATTTGAGGATTAATGAATTAGATGTTTAAAAACACTCCGTAAGCTGTATTTCGGTGGGCGGAACTCGCGTTAAGAGACAAACGGGAAGCTCGGAATGACCGGATTATCTCCCAGTACTGGAACTTCCCAGAAATAAATAAATAACGTCTTTATTTTGGGCGAAATTGAGACTTTAAAGACTCCTCTTCCATTAGAAATCAGAAATCGGTTATCCAGAGCTTCCCGTTTGTCTCCTGACGCGAGACCCGCCTGCCGAAATACGGCTTACGGAGTGTTTTTAAACATCTAATTCATTAATTAGCCGTTCTCGAACTTTTTTCTTTCTTTTAGTCATATGAGTTACATAAAAATTGAATTGTAGACGTATTGAGACGTGTTCAAAACATTGAAACGAAATCTCAGTTAAAATCACCCTCATTTTCGGTTCACAATGAAATCACCGCACGAAACATCGCTTACACCGAATAAAAATCTTAAAACCACATTTTTTATATTTAGATGCGTTCTTAGCAAACGCACGAATGTGTATAATTTTTGTAGAACGATAATTAAATAAAATGTATCCCATTTGCACCGGTCATTAACAGCCATCCCTTCATCCCTCGTCGATTTGGAAGCGGTCATTCATAACCCAAAAGAGAGTTCCTAATGGGTTATGAATTAAACTTGCTCCGTCGAACACTTTCCTTTCATCCCCTTCCCATTTCTCTCCCTTTCTCTCATCCAAAGCGGCTGTCAAATTGCAGCCCTCTTTTGGATTCGCCATCGGCCCACGCAATCCTTATGGCGAGAGAGAGAAAACTGTCGAAATTGGTTCTAATGGACATGACAGATTTCTCACAGTGTGGAATATGGTGCGGCCGCCTTAATGGCCGCCCCTGCCCGCCCCCCTCCACATTGCCCTTTGTGCATCCCATACCACGGAGGAAGCAGTTCTCACGACGTAGAATCGCCCGCCTCTTGTGATTGTCGTGTTGAAGATCGTGAGTTTGGTGAAGACGTGCTCTCGCCCGCCTCACGTAATGGCCATCATTGCCGCTGCCCTCAAATTTAACTCTATTGTGCGATTTCACACTTATCTATTGAATTTTCGATTCGCCTGGATCTTCGGCCCCTATTAGGAAATCAATCGCGAGCGATGAGCGATTTCTGCTTAAATGTCGAATCGCTTTCGACCCTTTTACATTCTCCAAGCTCATCGCGCTGCTAACGAAGTGTATTATCAAGGACAATCGCGGAATCGTATTTCGCCATCTTTAGGATTAGTATGATTGTATGGTAAATTTAAAAGTAAATACATTTCTTAGCTCAAATCCAGATTTAAATTTTCTTGGAAATTAATGTGAAGTGAAACAGAAGAACTTGTTGATAATTCGCGATTTAATGTAATCTATTAAAAGTTTGATAATAGACTATGGAAACTGCTCTAATGCAGGGATGTCCAATCTTCTTCTACCAATTTGAATAAATGGAGTGCCGCTGGTGGCAAAGTGTAACAGAAGTCACACAATCCAGAAAACCACCAAAAAAGGAACCACCCTTTTTTGGTGGTTTTCTGGATTTTGTGACTTCTGTTTCTACCAATTTGCAAATGAAGTTTACCCTGCCGCTTAGTATCGTGTACGGGAATAAGAATAGATGTACACGAAAGCCGATACTTTCGTGGAGAATTGCTACGTTAAATCATTGAGCGTTACACAGATGCTTCATGACGCAGGATGGGAATATTTAGAAGTTAGAAGATTTAAATAAAAGAGTTATTTATTAAATAAGTTCAGAGAAAGCACGCTCACAGATTATATAGCGGAGATAATGCGTCCTCTATGTTACATAGACCGTTCTGATAATGCGAGAAAGATTAAGGAAATGTATGCTAAAACGGATCGATTCAAGAATTCATTTTTTCCGCGAACGATACGCGAAAGTAATCGATTAGGGAAGTCATGATGCATGCACCCCCTGCCACACGCCGAAAGGCAGCTTGCAGGGTACTTACATAGACATGAAGGTTATGGTTTGTCCGAGAAAAAATTAATAAGGGACGGATTTGGCTGGAGTTTTTCACGACAAAAATTATATTTTTACTCATTCACTTGAAATTGAGAGGTGGATTCGATTTCCACGAAGGAATCTACTTTTGCAACTATTTTTTTACCCTGAAGGCACATTTTGAACGTTTGTTCTGCGGTAAATACACCCGTCATTGAAGTACTTCACTATTCAGTAATTGTCGCGTACCCTTCAGGGAATAAAGAATTAAGACGACTTGTCTTAGCATCTATCTTCTTGATTTTTCTCGTAATTTCTAACTGTGTAGCAGTGAGGACGCATACTATCTGCAACTTCTTCTATATTCAGTTTTTAATGAGCTAACTAAGTCTTCATCTAAATCTTTTTTCTTCTGGAGATTACGGTCCAATGTTCTGAAGCATGTGTTTTATGTATGTATCGCTTATTTATATTAAAACTTTAAAAAAATCGTATCACCTTCAGCTAAACATTTTCCTATTCTCGAATGCAACAATCGCCGGCAGGGTTCCATACACAGCGTGCACTAGATAGAATCTAAGTCGGGGAGCGAAAGAAGCCGAAATAAGGCTTCATTTTGATACAGGTAAAGCAACTGATGAGCGATTTAACAAGAAAAATAATTGATAAAATAAGATAAAAAGGAGTAATTAAGAAATAAAAATGAGTTATTAGCATTATAATTAAAATAAAGAGATAAATATAGCTTTCGTTTGAAGAAGGATAATTATATCAGAATGAGTGGAGAACAGAAAATCTTTTGCATTTCATTTTAGTTTGAAGAATGAAAGAGAGAGAGAATCGAGTCGCAGGTAAAATTGGGGAAAAGAATATCAAGAGAGCAAAAACGTTTGGCAGTGTGCTCCGAGGATTTGTTTAGTTGAATAGAACTTTGGTATTTCTTATTTACGAATGAGACCCACTCCTAAGAGATAAGGCGTAAGACTTCACTTCGGAAACATAAGGATAGAATTTGAAGGCTGGCTTATGATTAAGAGGGTAAATATATTTTCAGTATCCCACTGCGGCTTTTCCTGCTCAGTCGATATGTTTGAGTCTATGGATCTCGCTCGAATATTAGTGACAAAACGAGGTCATTTTTCAGATAATCCCTCATGGAATGTCTTCTAACATTTCCGTGTAGAAGAAAGAGCCGAAAGAAATATACATGCACGGTGAAAAGAAGAGCATTACGTGGTCTTGTCTTCCGTCATGACAAACGAAAAATTCGAGCGTGAGAACTCGTAGTCTTCCTTTTCATCTCATTTGAATTGACTTGATCGACACTTCTATTCGAGGATGAGGGAGTGAACCGCTAAAACTAACATTTGAGGAACACCTGCAGAGGAAACATTGAAGCCATATGCTTTTACTAGGCAGATGGATTGGATTCGATGGTGGTGCCGTGATGTCTGCAGATCCTTTCAAATGAGGTTGTTTGAACGTTCACGGAGATCAATTCTGGTGAGTGGCTTTAAGAACTATTTCTTGGCAATGGAGCCTTCGAAGTTTTCTCCATTTAGTGCCTTTATTAAAAATACCATTCAAACATCTTACTGAGCTGTTCATTGCTTATGTTAAAGTCATCATTTGACGATTACTTATCAAGATTAGAGACCAGAATTCTTTGTCAAATACTCTATTTACGTATTGCATTCTCTCGCAAATATCTTCCGTAGCTTAAGGATAGGTTTCTTATCGAAGACTACGATAATTATTGTAGAAATTAATAGAACGGCCAACTGTATATGATTTGGCCAAACCCTGGGAAACCACTTCAATTTGAAATACTTTCTCCACATACTTGTTACATCCTGTGATTTTATAGTCACTGTGAAGGCAACAGCTCAAATTAAATAGCTTAAAATTTTTAAATATAATCAACATCTTTTTTTCCTTAATTTATCTATTTTATGTGTAAATGAAGGAGATATAAATATGAAGAAGCATTTGATTATTCGGTGAAACATGCACAGGATTTTGGCTCCAGAGGTTCTCGACCGGTGGAGTTCGGTTCGATACCACTTTCATATCATTTCCTTTTTTCTATCTTTTCTTTTGCTTATTTTCTTATCTTGCATTGTTTGCTTTCCTCTATTAAACAAAATTTTTATCGAAAATGTATGTGCAAACGATATGAGGACCTTATATTTAATCTAATGATTCACTTTTTTTGTACTAGCAACATGAATTCATCTGATTGTGAGTCTAATTTTCATACAATATTCTGAATTTAGAACTTTATTTTATATTCAAATTTTGAGGACAAATGATACTTATATAATAATGCATATTATATCTGCAAATAGGTTTTTTAACTTTTCTTACCCTCTATGTTGCAATCTATCTCTCTCTTTCTTATACTCTATCCTGAAATGTTTGCAGCCCCTTTCCCATTGTGGGTGTTTGAATGTCTGCGAGGTTATGGCTTTCTACTTTACACATGCATTAGATCCTCTAGCGCACTTGAAAATTTAGAAGATTTCCGTATCATAAACAAGTCATAAGGAGACTATTTGATCGCATTGAGTGTATTCTGACGAAAATTTTACTAAATGGCTCTGAGATGAAAAAGGGGCACATTGTTCGAAGTGGAAGGAAGCCTTCTTGTATCAAGAAAATATAGAGATCTGCTGAGAAGAATTCATTGCGAAAATTCTGTCCAGAACCGTATAGTTACCGTCAAAGTAGGTGACGATCCGTATGGTATCCCACCGTAAATGCCACTTACATATGTTATATTCCGAAGTGGACTTTTGCTCTGCTGATGAAATATTTAAATATGTAGTTAAATTATAAGCTGTGATTATGCCCAAAATCGCTTGCGTCTACTTTCGATTCTCCATGATTCGTGCGTTAGGTTTTTCCAACCGAGACTATTTTATTTTCTTAATTTTATTCGAGAAAGCATTGTGAAATAACTAGTGCAATGCAACAGAAACGGTGGATTTTTTTTAACTGCAGCTGTTAGAATTGAAAATCTTTGCTTGACATTTAACGGAATTTATCAATTTTTAATCGCAGTGTTTGTATTGCTGAATTGCTTTAAATTATAAGGAAATCAACAACGTTGTCGAGGTAAGTCTAAAGAACAAATACAGCGTTTTCATTTAGTCTTTAGATCATTTAGCTCTAGCGACCTCAGTTCAATGCTCTCATTTAGCGGATCATCCAGCAGTTGGGAAACCCAGACAATTTCACTTCCCAAGCTGCTCGAAAAATAGTAGGACTACAAAAAAGGGCATTCACGCAGTTCCTAGTCGAATAGATCTCTCCTAGAGTCTTACGCCTCAGGTTGAGTCGTTAGTTTTGCGGATGAGCGTGTTTTGTCGTTCCTTTTCGCGGTGACATTCGCTCTCCTTTCCTTCCTCCTTTGCGCCTCCTCTTCGGCAGTCCTTCCGCGATAAGGGTTCATTAGTGCGGACTGCGGATTCAGATCGCACCGAGATATGCCTCCGACTACACAGCGGGCGGCAACCGCCCTCCTCTCACGCCCTTTCATCTGCAACGCCGAGATACGGGCCTCAGCGTCTTCATTAGGGCGATGGACCCCTCTGCGGCACCCCAACATCCATCACCACCCCTATCTTACCCCTCGGATCGCCTCCTATGCACCCATTTTATCTCTCCCATACACCCCATTCCTCATTCCACCTACGCATCCTTCTTGCCTCTTTCTCCCTGACCTTCGCCGGGATGAAGACATAAATGCCTTATCTAAAGTAAAACGGTCCTTAAACGATCGCCATTATCGCGTGATATTTTCAGCTCATTACGTCGCCGGAGACCAGCAGGTCGTTGGGGAGCAGAGCCAACCTGTGCAGCGTGGTTGGGTTATATGCCTTGCCCAAGAGCATGCAGCAGATGGGTTGCAATTTTCAAAACCGATCCGATGGATTTTCAGAGCGTCACTCAGTAAAACAGATATAATACTTGGGTATCAAGCCTTGAGTTGCGTGAAACCCAAGTAAAAGTTTCTTTTCGTTGTAGGTAAACTTTCTTTTCTTCTTGTATATTAAAACTTTTTTGAAAAATTTCCCATCACAAGTATAACTTATAAAACGTTTTCTTAGATTTGCAAATTTTAGCCGCTGTCGGGCTAATTTTTACATTAATGAAGAGAAATTACTTTTTTGATCTCATATTCTTTTCGTTAACTCGTAAACTAGTCCACAGGTGAGGAACCTTCGGCCTTTTCTGGCTTTCAGTGCTGTCTTTTCATTTCTTCGTGGAACAAATCCCAACTATATATTGCTTCCCAATCTCGCGAACGACTAAAAGTGGAAATAAGAAGTAGGGTATTCTCTCTGTACTTAATGAGTCAGTAAACTATTTTTTTCCAACGAATATCAATTTTAAGCTATTTCAATATAGGCAATATACGACCTAAGTATGGCCTGATTGTATTGCATATTGATTGCCGCCTTTTATTAAATTGCTGCATTTTCTAAGAGACCAAGTGGTATATGAGGCCTTCCGATGGAAGGTGGTCCCCATCTATAAACTAGACCATATGTCATATATAGCATAGAAGAAAGTTAAAGACCAAAACAGCCTATATATAAATCTTATACTAGTTTCCCATTTATAAATTCTTTTCTGAAAAATATTTGTTTCTGAAATTTAAACTTCTGTTACTTACCGGTGTAATCATTGTAAAGACATTCATTTTTGGTAATGTCTTCACTATGATTCCATGGCAGAACACACACAGCTGAGAACACTTCTTCAAGGGTGTGCTTTTCCCACTGGAATATCGCTGGGAAAACGAGGTGCGTTCAAATTCAAAAGACTAATTTTTTTTACGCACGGTATGGTGTTGCCATCTACGTTACAAATTCATAAATAGATTTCAGGCTAAAATTTTCAGGCTCTATCACTAACGTAGGCTTGTTCTGCTTTAAGCATTTGGGCTCAATGAGGAAAGCAAGGGCAAACTACCCCACCCCTCACATTGCCTGGTAAGCCTCATATCCCTCTCCTAGATGTGCATAGCTGATGGCAGAGGGGATGAGGCCCCAACCGGCCTTCGGGCTGAATACTTATGAGATACACATCCTTGTAATTACTTTCAATGTTGAAGAAAAAGTTGAGACCAAATAACAAAAATAACTAGAGCTGGAACACACCTTTTAAATACTTTTCCTAGTAAAGCCTTTATTCGATATGTTCTCTAAAAGTGTCACGTAATCATGCAAGGACGTTTTCATTTCCTGGCAATTGCTCAAACAATCTCGCAATGACATAATTTTGGTCGAATAAAGCGTACGAAATTGAAATTATTACGATATTTTTATAGAAAATATTGCAGCATGAATCTTAGTAACATCCCTGTAACCACTGAATGATTCTCATTAACGCTTAATTTTCTTAATCGCCATTACGTCCAAATTTACGATATATGTAAAGAAATATTTCATCCTGCCGCTAATTTTCAGAAAATCTCAGTCCTTATATAAGTAGAAAATTTTATGGAAGCTTGTAAAGGAAAATTAAGTATTAAGGAATGTCGGCATCGCTTAAAATTCCGAACCTTGTTTTCCGAGGTGTAGAAACTGGCAATAAGGTGGCAACTACGAGCCTTAGATAGGTGCTTATTGTTTATCTCTGCCAATGCAAAAAACTCCGTATCTCTTGAAAGGTCGTACGGAAGTGTGATTTTCATTGTTAATTTCAATTGCACAGACCATGCAAAGTAGTTTAGAGGACTTGAAAAATGAGGAATTAAAACGTAAACTTCTTCTGAATTTGAAATAACGTACTGACGACTATTTTCACTTGATTCATTCATGTTGCATGCAAATCTCCAAGAATTATGTAAACGATGCAGTCAAGTAGTATTTATAGTCACTAAGCAGTATTTTTCTGTTTTATTTCACAACTAACGTAGATTGGTCTGTGAGATGCATTTTGCCTAAACGTGTTAAGTATGAGGTAATGAAAAATTCAACTGGAAGAAAATTTCGTAAGATTCTTGATTTGTGCAATTTTTACATAATGATAGCTAACTCTCTCTCGTTGAGAGAGTTGGGTACATATCATAGTATCAGCATTGTTTCAAAAGCAACAAAAGGGTACAGTAAGAGTAAAATCTTAAAGGAAAACTTGGGGTTGCTTCCTAATTGAAAAACTATACCTAACATAAATGACTATTGATATACTCCTTAAATGTACGTTGCAATGATTTTATCTTGTTACTTAAAATATCATGATGATGGAAATAAAAATAATGATTCGAATAGAAAGTATAATGAATTATCAGTTTTAGAATATATTTACGTGGAACATCTAGTGATTTTTAAACTTCATCGATATTTTTCAATTTGTCTACAATATCTCGTAAAACGTGAATTAAAAAATAGGTATCAATTCGAAAATAACTATTAAAAAGCAGCCGGTTGGGCATCGGCAAATAATGGTTGGGCGTAAGCGAAATTCCTCTCATTAATAGGCATTTCTGTTAACTGTTGAAACCAGGACTCATTATCCTAAAATGTCTTGCATTTTTATTGCGGATTTATCAGACAGTGCGGAAGGCATTAGCTCTTGAAGAATCGATTCTTTTATTTACATGTACATTTTACGATTGGCGGCCGCCCGGCTGAGCATGTTAGGCTTAACAATATTTCAAATAATACGTATGCATAACATTACTTATAGTAGTGAAGCACCGTTAAAATTAGGCATGGACATGCCATCTACATCTACGTAAATACCCTACAAGCCGCCTTTCAGGGTGTGGCAGGGTATGTAAGCACCGGATTTTCGAGCTATTTCTTTATCTTGTTATTATCGCGTATCGTTCGCGGAAGGAATGAGTCTCTAAAACGACTTGTCTTCGCATCTGTTTCCCTTATTTACGCTCATTGTCGGATCGGCCAAAATAGCAGAGGGGTCGCATAATATTGATTACGTCTTCCGCAAACGCACTGTCTCGAAATGTATCAAGTAATCGCAGCCTAGCTCCCAATCTCCTTCCTTTTAAGGGTTCCCAAACTGCGTCCGAGAGCATTTTCGTAACATTAGCTTTTTTATCGTAGAATTTCTTCGCGGGTGTATGTTTCATCCGCCGGATCCCATATACTTGCCGCATATTCAAGATGGGGTCTGACCAAGGTGAAATAGCATCGCTCTCTAACCTTTTCATCGCATCTACCTACAATGCGCTTTATGAAGCCGAGCTTTTTGGTTGCTTTACGGCCGATTTTTCGGATGTGAATGCTCCAGTTTAAGTTATTCGCAAGAGTGATCCCGAGATATTCAACTGATTCTACTACCTTTAAATTTATTCTGTTAATTTTGTACAGGTAGTTCGGACAAATTTGTTTTCTTTCGAAGAAATAAACGACGGAGCATTTACTAACATTTAGTTCTAATTACCATTTTTCGCACCACCTATGAATGTGGGCTGAGTCGTTTGATAGGGTATCACGATACTCCGCGTTTGATATTTCTCTATATATTACCGAATCATCCGCAAATATCCTCACATTGTTATTTATCTCGTCGCTCAGGAGGTCCAATTACGCTGCCCTGAGAAACAGAAACCGGAGTAGACCCAATAGTATTTCTGAAATCATCCCCTGATTTTATAGAGTAAGATAAAATCAAACTAATATGGCGTGCATATAATGGATTAAGATTATTAATTCTATCTCCAGAAGAACAAAAGTTGGCTGTAATATAAATTAATAAATAATAAAAAAACCCTTTAATTGAGGCTGCAAAAACTTTACAGTGCCTTTAATATACACTACTAAAGTTAGTACTTTGTTGAACAACAGTCATTGAATTACAGACATAATAAGGAAAAATGTTAATCTGCTGATTCTCAGGTGAAGTGAAGCGATTATTAGCCTGTAAATTAAAATACTAAAACAAAACATCAGGGACCTAAGAGGGTGGATTTAGGCGAAACGGTACGCTCTTCTCTTGTCTTTTGAAATTTATGTACAAGATTAGGACGATTCAACATTTCGAAGCCAAAGAAATGTGATAAATTTGTTTATTCCATCTTTTGCCGAAAAAAAGTTTCGTAAAAATCACTTTCATATAGCGGACTACAAAAGGCTCTTTGCCGCACTAGCTTTTCAGGAGTTGTTTAATCAGAGCGACCTTTGTAACCACAAGATATATTTCTACTTCAGAAGACTTCAGTCCATGACTACTGTGTTCATTGAAAATATTCTAAATGGAATTGTAACTAGACAAATTACTGCGATGACATTAATGAAGGAATCTAAGAGGTTTATAACATAGTCATTCACATTCTCGGGAAGATGAAAGCCATGCAATGGAAAGAAAATTAGCCTTTCAGACGCAAAATGAAAGAGGAGAGAAATCTCTCAAAAATTTACATTACCATGGGAAAGAATACCTGGTNATACTTTCCAATTTTTCTACAATATCTCTTAAAAAGTGAATTACAAAAATACGTATCAGATCGAAAATAACTATTAAAAAGCAACCGGTCGGGCATCGGCAAAGAGTGGTTGGGCGTAAGCGCAAAAATTCCTCTCATTGATAGGCATTTCGTTTAACTGTTGCAACCAGGACTCATTATCTTAAAAAGTCTTGCATTTTTATTGCGGATTTATCAGACAGTGCGGAAGGCATTAGCTCTTGAAGAATCGATTCATTTATTTATATGTGCATTTTGTAGAATACGATTGGTAGTGAAGCACCGATAAAATTAGGCATGATTTACATTTAGGGGCCTATGATTTAGATTATAAAGTAGATACCCACAATTAAGCATCTACATCTTCGTCAATACCCTACAAGCCGCCTTTCAGCGTGTGGGAGAGGGTGTAAACACCGGATTTTCGAGGTATTTCTTTATCTTGTTATTATCGCGTATCGTTCGCGAAAGGAATGAGTCTCTAAAACGACTTGTCTTCGCATCTGTTTCCCTTATTTTACGCGCATTGTCGGATTGGCCAAAATAGCAGAGGGGTCGCATAATATTGATTACGTCTTCCGCAAACGCACTGTCTCTAAATTTATCAAGTAATCGCAGCTTAGTTTCCAATCTCCTCTCTGTCAAGGATTCCCAACCTGCGTCCGAGAGCATTTTCGTAACACTAGCTTTTTTATTCGTAGCATTTTTTCACAAAACGTATTGCCTTGCGCTGCACCTTCTCGAGTTCGCGGGTGTATGTTTCATCCGCTGGATCCCATATACTTGCCGCATATTCAAGTTGGGGTCTGACCAAGGCGAAACAGCATCGCTCTCTAACCTTTTCATCGCATCTACCTACAATGCGCTTTATGAAGCCGAGCTTCTTGGTTGCTTTACCGCCGATTTTTCGGATGTGAATGCTCCAGTTTAAGTTATTCGCAAGAGTGATCCCGAGATATTCAACTGACTCTACTACCTTTAAATTTATTCCGTTAATTTTGTACAGGTAGCTCGGACAAATTTGTTTTCTTTCGAATAAATTAACGACGGAGCATTTACTAACATTTAGTTCTAATTGCCATTTTTCGCACCACCTATGAATGTGAGCTAAGTCGTTTGACAGGGTATCACGATACTCCGCGTTTGATATTTCTCTATATATTACCATGCAATCCATACAATGGAAAGAAAATTAGCCTTTCAGACGCAAAATGAAAGAGAAGAGAAATCTCTCAAAAATTTACATTACCATGGGAAAGAATACCTGGTGTTGAATTCTTTAGAGTTGTGCCTTCTGATGTATTTTCTGGCGTTCAAGTCCCCACCGTTTCCGATGCAGTTTATACCATACACCATCATCATCCTTGTAGTCCAAAGGCATTAAATTTTATCGCTATCTGTTTTTACAGAAAAGATTTACATTTAGGGGCCTATGATTTAGATTATAAAGTAGATATCGATCCACAAGATTCTCAACACACTAAAAGTGATAGTATTTTGTTTTCAAGTCCTTCAAAATAACATCAGCGTAAAAAATACACTAATATAAAACGACGAAAGTAATATAAAAAATGTTAAAGCATTAAGTTAATTAAATATAACCGACGTTACGAGAATATAATGTAAAGGGTCTGCGAGACCAAACTAGTATTTGCATGCATGTAGACACATTCTTTCCTAAATGACACTTGTAATATGTCCTTTTAATGTAATTTTTTCTTGGTCGGTTTCTCTTCTGTCCTAGCAATACTCCAATACACCCTTCAGTTCTCAGTTGGTGACCCAAGATTTCAATTCCTTTTCTAGAATGCCCCAATCTGTTTTGCCCATTCACTTTTACTTAACTTCCGCTCCCTTTTGATGATTTCTGGTTGGGCTCTTTTCTTCTCTCTTCATATTCTTCTGCATGCTTATCATGTGCTTCATTATTTTTCATGTGATTAATCACGTATACTTATCTATTTCTCAGAATTTTGACCACTACCAACAGCTCCTGCCCCTATCTGCAGAGTTTATTTTCCTAATATTAATAATACTCACACCTCTGCCAACTTCTGCCAAGATGGTATCTCTAACTCTAATTTCTGTATTTAAACTAGCAGAGCACTGCTCTCTTAAAGAAAGGTTTGGTGAAATATTTCCTGTCTAGCCATGAAGTTGTCCAAAAGATTTTTTTTTACTTCAAAAACTTACTTTTCTATTGCAATTCTTCTCGTTTTATGGCACTACGAGCGTTACCACGAGCAACTACGCATTCAAGAGGGCGACACTCATCCACTAAAACAGTCATATGCATAATTCTTTGATGTGAGCAGCTCCGCTAACAAGTACCATACAACCATAAAAAGGCATTTACTAATGCTAAACTATTTTCTTGATTCAAATAAGTCATCCTTGATAGAACACCATACTTGAAGAAAAACTAGGGTCAGCGATGGTGGCGCCTCGGCGGGAGTTGGGGAACTTCAGAATCCGACAGTAGACACATTTAAGATACGGCGTTTATTAAATTTCATCTTCTCGTATCCTTTCTTCCTCTTCTTCCTATCATCCCTTTCCGTCTTTCCTCCAGTCTTCCCGCTTCTTCCCTTCCGAAATCCCTCTCGTTAGACTCGTCACCCCCCTTCACCCTCTGAAGACGAGTCTCATCTCGTAAATTAGTGGCCCCTTGAAGACCAGCGCCGCGTGCACGTTAATTAGGACATACATCTGACTAACCAGCAGATGGCAGGCCGATCGCGGATGTGGTGACGTCCAACTTATTATTTCGGGACAAGGCCGGGCCCTACGGATAATGTATGGGGAAACGTCTTCGGCGGAGTAGTGGGCTGAGCCCCGGTTCTTAATCGGTTCTAGGGCTCCGCAAATAATTTATCCTCCATCCAAAGTAAAGCCGAGAAAGGGATTAACAATGTGCTCGGGCACGAGAGCCGTAACTTGCTCATGGGATACTATCCATTGTTACTTAGTCTACTTAGGGCGTCAGATAGCCAACGGGTTGGTGAGCTACTAATATCTCTTCGCTGCCCTCCGCTTTTATCTTAACCCCTCCCACACCACGATGCTCTTTTTTCTGTCTTCCGCACCTTCCATCAGAGCTCTATCTCAGCGCGATCTCCGCTCGGACCGCAAAGTCTTGAATATTTCCTTTCGCTCAACAGATTTCGAGGCACGATTTCTTCATTAAGGGGGTTAGAGGCGTGCTAACGAGGCATTACCGCCGCCAATTGTTCCCATGAAAGGGCGAGGAATGGAGCGATCATTGCTTGCAGGAGGGCCTTTTTAAAAAGTGGATGCCCTTTCATTCACGTTCGGCCGAATTCTCCCATAGACTCGCGGTGATTTGCAAACTTACCCCGGCGCGAATTTTTCGAAGAGCGAGAGTGGGCAACCTCTGAAATGGTTGAAAAGGCGCATGTTTATGAATCGAATAACTGGAACTAGGAGTTTTTAACTTTACATTGTGTACGAAGATGCATTCTGGTACTCAAAACGAAACGCAGTAACCCTTTCCTTTGGATATGTAGAAGGGAAGAAAAATTCCTAGATTCGTGCAAATAAGGTATTTGCATAGGGAGAAAAGGTCCTGAATTGACCCTCAACCAAATAAGAACATGAAAAAAATTCGATTTTTATCACCTTAACTGGGACAGGAAGAATTAAATGGAACATATTGAGATTTGATTTACCTAATGGTTATAATTTGACAATTTTTTCGTGTGTATTTACACCCTTGCCAACCCTTACGTTAGCCTTATATCGCTAAAGTCTGATATCTTAGTGTTGCCATTTGCCAAATGTGTTGTTTACTTTTAGACTTTAACCAGTCTTTGATCAAATGCATGTTGTAATCTCAAATAGATACCCAAAGTGCATACATAAAGCTTGACGAATTAAATGAGTGAAGGTTGAAAATGCTCTTTGGGATATATTGGAAATTGGTAGTTAAAGGATGCACAATGTTTCCGGATGTGAGATTAATGGATGCCTTGCTTGAGTCTTTATTCTATTTTTACTGACTCATTGCGTATATGTTCCTTTTACTGTAACTGAAACAGTGGGCTGAACTGTAATTTAGCTTGAATTATTTCTACGACATTTTATAGAGACATTTAAATAAAGTCATTTTCTTTCACCCAGTTGAAAAATATAATCAAAATCAGCAGCACTGCTTTCTCTAGTGATTTTTCAATTTTTCTTTCTTCGTTTTAAAAATCAATGTATTTCAGATTTCCCTTCTTTCTTTTACCCTAACTCTCTGTTAAATTCTTTTCTTCCGACTGATTTAATGGCTGTGCTAAACTCTTCAGCTTCTGATTAATTAACCAGTAAATTTTTTCTTCGTAAATCTCGTTTGTAATTAATTACTATTACGTTAATAACCGAAGGGAAATGCAAATAACGAACATGATAACAGGGTATTGTGAATCATTTAAAATGTATTTAAGTGAATGTGTAATTGCCATTAAATGAGGTTACGTTAATTAATTAACGCTAAAATTACATTCATAATGATAGCTGTTGAAATAAGTCACAATCTCGATGGTTACTTGAGCTGTTTGCAAATTTTTTAAATCTGTAATTTATATATGAAACGTACCACCAAACGCCTTTTAATGGCTTTTAGAGCATAATTTCGGAGGTAGATGCATTTTAAAACACTAGGATACGCTTTTAAAACCCTTAATTTTACCGAGGTTCTGTAGTACACCAACAATGTAGAGAAGTAGCAACTACCAACTCTTTTGATCTGAAACTTTTTCGAACTGAAAACCTTTTTAATCTTTTGCTTTGAAACGGCAATGCATGAGAAATCCCGCACAAAGGAGAATAAGTTTGAAAGGAAGAGAAACAAGGGCATCAATCAAATAACAGTCAAACCAAGTCAAACAAGTCAAAGTATTGCGAGCATAATTGTCCCGGAGATGTGCTCGTAATCCGAAGCACTTGTATATCAAAGCGATTTCTCTATAAGAAATAATGGAAACTTAGATGATCATGATTCGTTCCAAAACCTGAAAATAGTCATGTTCATAATAGTGATTATTAGGGAAGCAGTGGTTACGTGACGCTCGGCAGACGAAACAGCGTATACGTACTCCATGTATTGCTCATATTACATGACCTCGCTCGTAAATAACGTGAAAATTTATTGAAAAGTTTTGCTACTATTTTTTTAAAGGTTTTGTAAAATAATCGCAAACCATGTTACTCATAGACAGAGGTCTATCTTTATCGTGAATATTTTTCGCTGCACCCGTTCTTTCATATTTTCATTATTAGATTGCTGCTGGTTTTTTATGTTTCTTAAAATAAAAAATGGCTAACTGAATAATGATTGATTAAATGATGTTACTGCTTTCTAATTAATAACTTAATATACTTATTTTGAACAACAAAAAGGTCATCAAAAATGTTCAGCTTCGCTGAAATCTGTCAGCAAAGAATTTAGCAATTACTTAATTTTCAGGCAAATCTTGTATTATTCGCGTTGCTTCTGAGTGTATTGCTGATCACTGGCTGTATTTTATTTTCCCAAACTGAATAAATATATTTTTGTAAACATTTAAAATATTTCACATTTCATCTCACCTATCCAAGTCTACAAACGTTTAAAAATACTTTTATGTATTTCTCACGTAATTTTTGCAATTTTGTCAGTTCTGCAATTTTATTCTCTACAGGTGACTCAAACTATTGTAACCCTCAGAAATTAGCAATACTCACATATATTACTAAAAATTTTGATTTTCAATTGGTACAAATTTCAGGAGGTAAAAATGCGCTTCATAACATTATAAGAAAATTCTTGTGTTGTTAAAAGGAACGAAAAACAATTCCAATTGAAAGCAATAACGATAGCCGATTCATTCTTTTATTTGTTTGCGTCAATTTGAATCATTTCACCACAAGCCGCAGATAGTATCTGGAAGACTACGATAATTAAGCATTTACTCGTTTAAAATGTGCCAGTATTTTAATATTAATCATTATACTACCAAATTATGTGATATTTCAGTCTATAGATTCGGATGTAGCGCTCTGATTGCAACCTACCGAATTGTATTTTCCCATTCTGACTACATATAAAGTTGATAAAAGCTTCCGTTTCTTGTTTTCTTTTACGTGGTATTTTTATTTGGTCAACAAATTGTTTTAGAACGCACGAAATGGGTCTAATCTGTACTTTAATTATTCCAATTAGAAGTTTTATGTCATATTATTTATGTTGGCGATACCTGGTCCCGTTTCTAATAAAAATAAATATATGTTGCTATTTAATACGTATTTATTCTGCACCAAAATAAAATATAATAATATGTAATAAAGTAGTCTAATGTTTTCAAAACAAATTGAGTAGTTGAGTAGTTAGAGTAATTTTTTCGGAAAAGTCCCAAAATAAAGAATGTTCTTATGTTTTTAGCTTTAGTGGATTGATAAATTCCTATCCCTTCCATTTTGACATCCATACTGCTAAATATTTCTTAGAAAATAAAATATGTAAGCTGAAACCATGTTGCACCGAATCTTTCTTCGTAAACAGGTTGTTGCACACAAATCTAGTAAACAGGTCGGTTAATGCGAAGTCGGATAAGAAAAGTTGTTCTGTTCTTTTTTACTGCTTTTATTTATGCCATCCCCTCAATATTGCCGTGATGCTGCATAAAGCAGAGGAACTTACGATATGCAGCATTCATCCCTACGAAATAGCTTCTCATCTCTTGCAGTAATGTCGGCAACAATCGCAACCAACATGTCGTAAATTGAAGTTAGCGGAGCCCCGTTCCTTCCATTTCTTTCAATCGCAGCACTCTCTCTGAAAACAAAGTTTCTCTCGCGACAATGGCAAGGATTTCGAAGGCATCCTGAGGCATCCATTGTGGCTGCGGATGGCCCGTGACCTCCTTCCCTCTCTCCGAGGATCATGGGGTCGCCGGGGGATCAAGTGCAAAGCCGAAAAGAATAAATGAAGAGCGTTATCCGTATTCGAGAGGAGAGAAAGTTTCATTCGCGGGAGTGAAAGAGCGGTTTTTTGAGATATGACGAGTTCGTAACGTGTGGAAAAAAAGAAGTGGGAAATTTGGAAAAAGGAGGCCTCTCTTTCTTTCTGCCGTGATTCGTGCTTCATGGGGATCCAAGGAATTAATGGCGGTAGAAATTGGGGAATCGGAAAGTGTGAGATTGAGAACTGGGATCCCGAAGAAATGGTCTCTGCGTATACAAATCCAATTACCCTCTCCAATACTCCTTCTGCCTTTCCCTAATCATTTTCGCCGCTCTTCTAAAGAAAAAAGTAGTTCAGCTCAGCAACTCTAAGGTGAAAGGATTTGTCTAAGCCAATGGTTTCTCAAGAAACGTTCCGCGTAGCACCTTTTCAGATTGGATAACTGTTAAAGGAACGTATACTGAGGGCATTCATTGATTCATTTTAAACCAAACAAATTACGTTATCACACAATAGCTTTAGTCAGGAGCGAAGTAAGATTTTCAAACATTATTTGCCTCCAGAGGCAAATACCATATTGAAATTCATATTGATCTAAACCAGTGTTTCCCACACTACAGGGCGTGTGCAGAATCTGGTCCGCGAAGATATTTGTAATCTAAATCATCGATGAACATTTATGACAAGAATATCGTAAATAAAAAAAAACTTTTAAGCCCCAGTACTTAAGTGGAAGCCTTTTGTGGTGAAAGGAAGGATGAATTATCAAAATTGATAGCATAATCTTAAAATACCTGTACACAACTTTGGCTCGCTGACTCCGGAATAATCTAAGCTACGCAGTGGAGTAAAAAGATTGGACACAATATATTTAAAAGACAAGAAAACTAAAACCCTATTTATTTAAAGAAGTTCATGTCTTATTTCGTTTCAATTCATTTAAAATTGCCGATGAGAAACATTTTGATACGAAGCTTTTATTCGAAATATCGAATACTTCGATATAAAGATATTAACTTTCTTATGAGAAAGTCTAAACTGAAACTTCATTTATTCTTAAGAAATGCGGCGTATTTATTGAAGAGCAAAAGGATCGTACTACATCACATTTGAAAAATAGGTGGCTTCCTTTCTCTAACTTCAACAGACTCCCACGAATCACCATTTGTATTTTACTTGTTTTTAGAAAAATTTTTGTATTCGAACATTTTAAAGTATGAGTTTAAGTGAGAGTTCTTGGCCTACTCCTGTGGTTTTTAGCGTACTAAGTACAGAATTGGCTTCAGAAACGTACTGTTATTTGCTAGGGGAAAGTGGCTAAGGATTTTAGCGTTAAACTGTGGATAGAGACATAACTACATGGGTGATTTTGCCAGTTTTAACCTGTTGTTAAATTTATTAAAAATTACACTTTCTGACAAATACACTTTTAATTTAGTTTTTTATTATTCCTTAAGAATACCAGTTAACATAATCGGTCCGTGTAGTATTTGGCCTGAAGGTCGGTTTGAACCTAAACTTATCAACCATTATCCACGAAAACCTTTAGAGAGGGAATGAGGCTATCTAGCCAGGATGAGGAGTGTGGTAGGATCCCTTTGCATTGCTTTCCCGAACCAGTGATTACATTCCACCTAAGTGCAGTACGTGAATAAAATGTATCATGGAATTCTATAAGGAATTACCAGAATGAATGACATCATTCTGTATCACCCATACCTCAATAAGTTTCATAAAATCACAATTCTGCATAAGGAAGAGGAAAGGGATAAAAGCTGAATTTTTTCTTTTTTCTGTACCATGATAATTTAAAAAGTAACATTCGTCCAAATAATAGCAGTAGAAACAGGTAAAGCAGTAGGTCAGACGAACATTTATCGAATAGAGTAGAAGCGAAGTGAGTACTTTCGAAGATCGGTTCCAGCACATCTAAAATATATCTTTATTGCAATATTCCACCGTAAAAATGTCCACTCCTACGACTAGTCCATAGACTTCCAACCTCGATGCCAATTTAAACCAGTCCCACCCCTCACTCCCCTCTCCCTTCCGTTTCCTCTCCCACTTCCCCGAGATGATTTAGAAGGGAAGATGATCTTCAGGAAATGCCCATTCCAGGGTATTTGGATAATTATCCAGGGGGACCAGTTTGAGTTGTGATTATTATTTCTGGGAGGTGGGAGGTTGGGCCGCTCTTTTAGGCAAGGCGGGTCAGAGGTCGAGGGACCAGGAATGGGAGGCGTCCAACGAGAGCCCTATGGCCCCAACAACAGAATTGGGAGATTTTTCCAGATTCCACTTCATTGTTGCGAAAGCCCCGAAAATTAGTAAAACGAGATATTCGAGAAAAACGATATGAAAGCACTTTTTGGTCGCGTGGGCGGTCTTCACGTGTGTACCTTCAATCTTGATAACATCTCCTCGAGTAAAGATCGCTTTCCTCTCTTTTCTCCTCCGATAAAGGAAGAGCGCAAACAACATTCACATTCTGTGGCCCCTTTACCTTAAATCGAGTTCAAGTTTCTTTCCGCATCACCCATATCGTCTCCGTGACCAATTCACGATTTTTCAGGGGTGGATTTCACCGTCCCAATTATGATGCGAACGACAGGTCTGATGACTTACTCTTCAAGACTTTTTCAAATTTTTTTCGTAATTCATTAATTTTTTATACTAATAAATTATTAGACTAATAAATAATACATTAGGACTTTCTAATTAATAAAAATAAATAT